>JAQYXR010000687.1:0-40944 GCA_030545055.2 Neoaliturus tenellus
AGTAAATACCCGGACACCTTTTTTAGTGGCTTGTGAGTAGTGTAAAATTGCGGCCGCTGGCCCAGTTCAAGGTCACCTGAGGGATGACGTCATCGAGGTCAATGACCTCACCGATGACGTCATCGATGACGTCATCGATGACGCAATCGATGACGTCATCACTAATGACGTCATTTCGATGACGTCACACCCATGACGTCACAGAAATGACGTGCTGATGACGTCATCACCCCTTACGTCATCAAAATGACGTCACCGACGCCACTGAGGTCAAGGTCATGCCGAAACTTAAAATTTTTTGGCACTTTTGCCGTTTCTCGCACTACGCTCCGAGTTTCAGTCAGAGTCCCCGTGACCTTGACCACTTGGAGCGAATTTTCGACGAGAAACGGCAAAAGTGCCAAGTTAAACTCGAGTTTCTGACATGACTCTGCCTAAATGGGCAATCGGTTATTCCTCAGGTGACCTTGAACCAGCACAACACCAACAATTTGATATTACTGTGACCTTGAAAACCTAACAACGGAGCGCCGACACCGATGCGCACCCCACGACAGCCACCGAGTGACTAACTATCAGGCTCTGTGTACTCTAGGTATATGGGGAAGTGGAGGGGGAAATCTCAAGGTCATCCAAATGGAGTTTTAAAAAAGTTGAAGAGTAGAAAGACTACTCTTGTGCTTCCTGGGCGACCTCATCAATTTCCAACGGATCTGTAAACCAATCCGATCTGTAGCAGCAGGAGTCTAGAAAACAGGTGCACCACCCATCAGGTTGTCCGTAGCACTTCCGACAATTGGTAAGATTGGAGAAGTGAAATTTAATACACCGCTGCGGACAACAAGTATAAAAGTATTTGGATTTGTAGATTTTGAAAGTTTGTAGTACCGGTGGTGGCAGCTGTTGGTTCTTGCATCTACACCTGCAACATCCGAAGCATTCACATTGCCGGCAGGCCAGCCCATCCACTTGCCACTTTGGTAATAGGAAACACTTATCCTCACAGCAATAGGTTGTCCCCGTCTCTTCCTCCCAACGCTTCTTTGCACAATATGTGACGCCTTGTATCTCCAAACACCTATGCTCGCAACATGAGATGCGCTTACTTTCCATAGCTGATGTTGCTTTGACGAGGGAGCACGATGAAGTGATGCTGTGGTCAGTGGGAATGGGGTTTATATAAACTAAGGTGGGTGGAGGGGGAAAGGTCAAGGTCATCCAAATGGAGTTTTAAAAAAGAAAAGAGTAGAAAGACTACTCTTGTGTATCTATAGCGATTTCATTGATAGTGAGTGCTTCTGTATGCCAAGTTGATCTGTACTGACAGGCTCCTAAATAATGTTTGCAAAAACCTGCAAAATGATTGTTGCACAATTTGCAGCCAGTTAGCTGTTTTAATGTGAATTCAATGCAACGTTCAGGGCAACAAGTGTACTTATGCCCTCTCATCTGGTACACATGGAATGTCTTCAACTCCGGTTTCGGCTTCTTCCAAGACTTGCATTTACACATGCATTGACCAAAAGCTTCACATTTTCTACACGCCAGGCCATCCGCAACATCAATGTCATTCGGCCATGAAAAACATTTCCGTTCGCAACAGTAGTTGAGTTGACTCTCCATGTTGCTGTGGTGAAGGTGCGCGATGAAATGATGCTGCAGTCATTGAGAGTGCACCTTAAATAAACTCAGTGGAGGGGGAAAGGTCAAGGCCATCCAAACGGAGTTTTAAAAAAGATAACTAGTCGTCCTCCTCCTCCTCCTCATCCGTTGTACTTAGAGAGCTGTCAGACGAAGAGCCCCGTGCAGGTGCTCCCCAGATGAAAAACAAATCAATTTTAAAACGAAGACCAGGATCTTGCATCATCAATTCCTTTAATTTGTCACATACTAAGTCGACCTTGTGTAAGGTGTCAACAACAAGCTTCCAATTCGTTGGTTCAATATAACTTGTAGTAGAGTCTGCCTCGCTGATAACCACATCCTCCGGCCGTATTGGAGTGTAAAGATGTGTAAAGTTCTTTGGCTGTAGCTGAGGTTCAGGCTGGCTGGAAGTGGAAGGTTGAGTGTGGACCCCTGTCGCATCGAAATCCATAGTCATTCTACATTCAATGTTGGGGTTTTCGTTTAATACATACACCAATTTCTCATGCAACATATCCACTTCTGCCGAGTCTTGCAGATGAACATTCCAGGAAAATGGCCATTCTTCATCCGTAGTGGAGTCAACTCGAGAAAGAGTGCTGTCCGCCATGATAGCTAAGCAAGGAATGATGTGAGCTACAGACTGTGGTAACAGTATTGAAAAGTAGAGGGGGTAAACCAAAAGTACGTGGAGGGGGTATTTTCAAGGTCATTTAATTTGGGTTTTAAAAAAAAGGAAATAGTGGAGGGGGAATTCTCAAGGTCATCCAATTTAGGTTTTAAAAAAAAGGAATGAAGCTTACTCCTCTTCAGCCTCGTTGTCCCCTGCATCTTCATCAGCCTCATCTTCATCGACATCAGACTCGCCGTAAGGATAGATCGGGGACATGGGCGAATATTGTGGAGATTGTTGACCGTTGTTGTCGTCCCCTTGCATTCTAACTTGGGACCAATCATAATTTAAATTCATTTGTATTATGATCCCAGGGTTGTCCCGCAGTATTTCCTTCATACGTTCGCAAATTGACTCCAGTAGTGGGGTTTTGCCGGTTCTGGCCCATTTCAAGGCCAAGCGGTTCGAACCGGCAGGTGTGGTTGACAGTGATGGGTGTGTTTTGTAAGTGGGTCAAGGCCATCCGGAGGGAGTTTTAAAAAAGCGGAGCCGCGAGGGGCTCAGTCGGGGCGGGGACTCGGGACGGGTCGGATCGGAGCGGGAGCGGCGGCGCCGGGCCGCGGGAGGTTTTTTTTTCTTTTTATTTATTTTAATCAAATCCCATCAGTGATCGTAGAATGGCCTCCACGTCGTTTGCAGCAGTAGTGGTCACCGCATCGCTCTGTACCGGGCGGGAGCCGGCGTTTGTTGTAGGCGTGGCGGAATCGTCTGTCGGACGTGCAGTGTTAGCAGTGGTATCCGTGGTGGAAGTCACTTCAGGGGACTGCACCGGTGAACCCTGTTGTGTGTCCATGGTTGCAAGAGAGAGAGACAGAGAGAGAGACGAGAGGTCTTAGGTGTTTACCGTGTGAGGCGATAGAGCGCAATGAGACACGAGTCGGAGGATGTCCGATGATATAGACCCGGTAAGATGGTGAACAAGAAGAACTGGACGGGACCGTCAATAGGCGTGACAAGAGGGAAATGTTGGTACTTCACCATGTCAGTCAAGACTGTCTGTAGAATAGTATCAATAGTACAAGCGTTGCCAAGGTGAGGTGGTGCAAAATACAACGGGTGAAACTTGAACCGTTTTTTTTAAGTCTAGCCACCGTACTACGCGGTTTTGAAACTGCAGGTGTAGAATGCCGTTGTAAAATGTGTTTTGTGCGTAAAAGTTTCAGCTGTAAAGTGTGGGAAGCCATGATTTTACATGTGCACCGCTTCAGAATAAGCCGGTAAATGGTCAGCGGCCGCGATTGTGTCTGAATATATAGACACTAATTAGCATATTAAGCGGAAACACATTTTAGAGTAACAAGCGTTAGTTATAAAAGCGCCAAAGACTTACGGATAGTACCTCACCCGACCGATGCCGCCACCGAAATGGCACGCGCGCGGCGGCAACCCCCCTTTTTATGCGATCGATGAGTCACGTGGGACGCCCCTCCAATCCCCTCCCCGAGAAAACCGCATAAAAGAGCGAGGTTTGCGAGAGCTCGGTTATTTGTCAGTCGGCTGCGGCTACGGTCACAAGAGTCGGAGGAAGAGACGGATAGTTAAAAAAAAGTACCGGTAATCGCGGAAGTTAATTAATTAATTATTCAGTTGTAGGATTGCAAGTATCGCTCTGTGGACAATCAAGTGGGGCCACAACTGTGATTGAACAGTTAACTATTGTATTATAGCATTAATTGTAATATTTAAACGGTTGTAAAGTGTATAAGCTGAGGGTGTGCAAGAAATGCGCCGTGCACGATCAAGTAGGATTACAATAGTCATCTGTACAGGTTAATCTTATGCTGTAGTGATAACTATAATAGTAGCCGGTTGTAAAGTGTATAACCTGCAGGTGAGCAAGAAATGTCTCTCGTACTGTAGCAATAATCATAATAGTAGACGGTTAGCAAGTGTATTATCTGCAGGTGTGCAAGAAATGTCTCGTGTAATGTAGCAATAAGTATAATAGTAGACGGGTGTAAGGTGTATTACCTGCAGATGTGCAGGAAATATCGCGTGCACCATTGCACAGGTAAATCCTGTAGTGTAGCACTAACTATATTAATATGACCGAGAAGTAGCGGTTAGAGTTTAAGTGTTGTTAAAGTAAGAGAGTAATTTGCATAGTAAGGAGGAAACAGGTGTGTAAGAATGGAACCTACAATTAATCAGTGTGAGTTTCCTGCACGCAATGTTAAGTAGCATATTTAGTTAAAAAAAAAAAAAAAAAAAGATGGAAACTCGAAGCGAAAATAAAATTGAGATTTATAAAATGACTGGTGTAGTGTTAAGAAATAGTGTAAAAATAATTAAAATGTTAAGTGTTAAAAATAAATCATATGTTATAGTACTATGCGCTATGAACTCACGGATTGGTTGTTTACCGCTGGGGTGTCAGCCCCCTATATGGGAGGCGCGCGAGCAATGCAGTACGCGGCCTAGAAACGGTGGAGTTAGACTGTCTCTCTAATACCGGTATGTGTTTTGTGCGTAAAAGCCTTAGCTGTAACGTGTGCGGAGCCATGATAATACTCAAGGGGAAACGTGCACTGTCCAACAGGTCAGAGCGTATATATGGTCGGTGGGCGCAAGTGTCTTACGAATATATAGAGACTAATTAGCATATTAAATGTTAAACGAAACTAGCGGAAATGAACGTAAGTTTAAACAAGTACAGTTGTACAATTGTGTGCAGAGGTAATATTCCCTAAAACAGTGTTTACTGTACGAGATTTGGCGAACAAATGGAGAACGACGGTTAGATGGCTGCTTTTATAGGGACAGCTATCGGGATAGGTTATAGACGGCGTACGAGGGTGTATAAAGCCGTGTCGGCAGATGCGCGGCGCTAATTAATGCACTTAATCTGCATATAATAGTTCCGGAAATCTCCCAAAGTAGACGCGGCAGATGTACGTTTGTCATTCACGTTACACAAGTCTGTTTCATTTAATAATTTACCTTTCAAAGAATTCAATGAGAAATATATTGAACTTGTTTTGGAATATTATTTATCCTACCCAATAAGCTGAGCCGTGCATGTTAATTTTGTTAAGTTTAGGTACATTATTCACTTAGACAACCTTTCACCCGCAGTTTTTAAACTATGACACGGTCGGTTTAGTGTTTTAAGAGTGTAGCGAACAAAAATCTTATTTCTGTTATTATAAAAACATAATAGATTTCGTTTTAATAAAAAAAAATGATTTTAGGGAAAAAACTAAGTATGGGACCTTAAATCCAAGGTTTGGATTCAGTTTGTAATTCGTGTTGGTTTGTAAAAGTATTAGGTTTAAAAACTGCGTATTTATCATAAGAAACAAGTATTAAAAGTTTAAGAAACTCCGCTTTAAAGTTAGCTTAAACATCTAAACAAACCTGAAAATATTTTCTAGTACAAAACTTTCGTATAACTTCGCTATTAAATATTTTTATAATCTGACTAGCTATGTATACCCGTTCTTAGCACGGGGTGTGCGTAAAGTTTATTAAAACAAATCATATCAATGGCTTCACAAATTCAATAGATCACATTCAGTTGGTTTATTCCAACATAACTAGATATCAAGTTTTTATGCTTAATAGTTCCCAGGTACATTTGTCAAACTCTTGTTACATACGTTTCTCATTTGGGTAAGAAGTTATTTCCATTAATGTTTTTGTTGCAGTTTGATTTAACATTTAAATTCGTATAGTGATTTACTTTACAGTTATATGAGAATAAACTATATGAAGAAAATTCAGATTTGTCAAAAAGTATTATAGATTCTTATGAAATCGAATATTGAATCGTTGATTGGATGTAACAATAGCCATATACCAAATCCAATGAACCCCACCCCAGCATAACTTGTTCTACCCATGAAAGATATCTACAGACGCATGTACAACATTAAATCTAAATTAAAAAACTAATCAACGCTTAAGTGTTAAGCGACAATACTAATTGTGTAACAATATGCATAAAGTATTTTAATTAAGCAATTAAAGTAGCAATGAACATTCACACCACTCTAGTCGATGACATGAAAAAGAAAAATTTGGACCATTAGGTAAAATCGTTATCCCATGAAAAGAGAACAAAATACGAGATGAGCGTTACAGACACAGTGATAGAAAAAAAAAAGAGAGAGAGATGGAGACAGACAGAGGGAAAGAAATTTAGATAACATCGATTTTTGAATTCTGCTATGCATATTTGTATGCAGAATTTTTTACTTTGGTAAAAAATAACCGAACATTTCAAGATTCTAACCAATGTACAGACAAAACAGAAATTTTATTAATAAAAAATAGATTGTTGCGGGAAACTAAAGTAAAAATATAACGCAAGAGAGAATGTAATTTACTTAAAACTTAAATAATACGTTGATTTTCATTTTGAAAATTCTAATACACAAAATACACGCGTGTTTTAAAAGTGTTTGTTCCGTTTTGTGAGAGAATCGGTGTTAAACAATAGTAAGGGAACGTTTCTATGTTATCTGTTTGAATATTTGCAATTAAATAAGGCGTTGGGGGGCAGATGCGTTACCAATTTATGCACTTACTTTGCATAACAGAAGCAGGTGTGGAAATGCAGTACTCGTACAACATAGACGCACGGTTGGCCTATGGTTTTGATTTTATTTAGCCTTGGAGCTTTTCCGGCACAGCGCTACGCATTACAGTGCTCTGGATAGTGTTAACGGTTAAGGTTTTAACTATAAACCTTGAATGTCCGACAAAAAACTATTTATGTTTTTTGTGTAATTGTAAAGAAATTGAAAATGTTTTTTATTTTGCTGAAAAATGTTCATTTTTGAATAATTTACGAAAAAATATGGCTTAATAAATCTCAGTTAATCCTCAATCATTCATTGAATACCCAATGGGAAGGATTGCCGAAGATTCGGTTATTATTTGAGGGACGTCTGGAAGTATGGGAAATCCTTTATAGATTAAATTAATTTTCATTCATAGCCTATACTTTAAATGTTCTCTTTTAACTGATTGTCATTTTAATACAAACAGTTTAATTTTACATAATTTGAACTATGTAGGGTAAAGTCAGCTAAAGAACTAGTAAAGACAGCTAAAATTTTACTGCATACTGTTATTAATCTGTCTTAAATGAGTAGTATAAATGGATATTACGTAATACAAACAAAATAAAAATCCATAAATTAAAGATACCGAAGAATTGATATTCTCCTATAAATTTTCCATAAATATTATTGTAAGTTCTTCAGTAAATTAAATAACTTATAAGTTCGTAAAATGAACAGTGTAATCTTACTCGTACTTTTTACATAGCAGCTTTCAGTGTACTGGTTAGTCTGCATTTCATTTGTAAGCAAATATTGTAAAGAATAACTACTTTGTAAACTTATAGGGTCTACCGCTTAATGTGTACCAACTGTTTTATATTTCTTCAAAAATACTTTTGAATTTTATTTTTAAAGTGAAGGAAGATTGAAGGGTGGTTGGAGGCAGGTTAGGTGACAGAAAGGTTTGTAAACTCCGCTCATAAACATTGCAAATCATACAAATGTAGACTACACCTAATTAGTTGATAAGGAGGAGATATAGGCAATTTTTCTCTCCCGTTATACATGTGGGATGGAGCACGTA
This sequence comes from Neoaliturus tenellus, assembly GCA_030545055.2. Taxonomy (NCBI): domain Eukaryota; kingdom Metazoa; phylum Arthropoda; class Insecta; order Hemiptera; family Cicadellidae; genus Neoaliturus; species Neoaliturus tenellus. The sequence goes on from JAQYXR010000687.1 coordinate 7,910, forward strand.
GATTTACCGCCATGCAGGTTTTTTATCAAATAATATTTAATCCTCACCTAAAAAAAAAAAAAAATAAATTAATCTCCGTTTTTTAACCTTTATGGAACCATATAATATAAATGGTTAAATCTTAACCAAATGAAGCTAAATACCAAGTTTCATTTAAAAATATTGGTTAATAAGTGAAATATTAACCCACTCTTATCCCCCCATAAGATTAAGATTGGAGCCCCAATATAATAAAGTGTGTGTATGTTTTTTCGATCTAATCCCAGTGGTAAAAATTAGAATTATTAAAATTTCTTTTTTAGTTACATATGAAATACGCAAAAAAAACCTTTTATGATGTATAGAACCCTCCAAAACTACGCCTTCCAGGGTCAATATATCTGGTTTACGAACTCGTCCGAATAAAGGTAGGATTACACATCTCTACTAAATTTGGTCTTGATCGGACCGTTTATACGTTGGTTATTGTGTCTGGGGACATATGTATATATCTGTATATTATGCAAGCATGTTCCATTTCCTCCTTTTTTCTCAGCTCATGTGCATCGTACGATAAATCTGCGCATACAGTTAGAAAGGTATCTTGCTGTAGATGAGTGGAATCGCATTTAAATTTACCTCAGCCCAAGGGGCTACAACCTACAGGCTTTCAAAGTTTCAATGTTAATTTTATGAGAGAAGGTAATTCATTGAATCTTTAGATAGCTGTTGTAATAACAAATGTTAGTAAATCAGGAAGAACAGCTGCTTCAATTATAACATATTGTTTTGACTAATTTAGCCCATTTGAACAGAAAAATGTTGGTTGAATTTCAACCAAGAGGCGATCTCTAGTATATATTATTTTAGAAAGGAGTGCATTTAAGGGTATATAAAAAAATACCCCCCGTCGCAGCAGATCTGCGTACTCAGTAAATTTCCAAAGAATTTTGAGTTTGAATCTTGAATTAAGAATTTTGTATTTTCCCCATAAACACCATAGGAATAAGTATGTAGGTTTGGTTGGGATGTTGTTAGAAGATGTTAGTTTTGTTTGGAAATGTAATGTAGTTAGGTAAGGTAAATATCAAATTGTATCAGAATTTGTATCAATATTTGACACTTTTTAATTTTTCCCTATAAACCCCATGGGGGTGAGTATGTACGTTTGTCACCATATGGGTGTTGTACCTCCTGGCCGAGCGCGGCCTGCTCTCCGTCAAGCAATGGTTCGCTTAAAATAGGTTCTCTGTTAACATATTAAAAATAAAGCAGATGTCAGTGTCCGTGAAAGCCGATCACGATCCTACAGACCTGCCGCTTCGTCTACACACATGTGGTGATGTGAATGGGTGCGTGTCGTGTGAATATGTGGAAAGGGTGACAGAATACAAGTACCTTGGGGTCATTTTAGACAACCGTTTAAAGTGGACCACCCATATTGATTACATAAGAAATAAACTTCGTAAATTTATTTTTATTTTTCGTAATTTAAATAATGTTTTAACCGATAATCTTATTAAAACAGTGTATTACGCATACGTGCAGTCTGTTTTGCAGTATGGTATTTTTAGCGTGGGGAGGGGGCTTTCAAAGTATTATATCGCAATTAGAAACACTTCAAACTTTAAAATTGGGCCAGAAATAAGGGAGGAGTAATGTTAACAAAAAAGGGGCATCATGTATTATATATCTATATATTAATACGCAAGCATGTTTTATTTCCTCCTTTTTTCTCAGCTCATGTGCATCGTAGGATAAATCTGCGCATACCGTTAGAAAGGTATTGTGCTGTAGATGAGCAGAAACGCATTTAAATTTACCTCAGCCCACGGGGCTACGCCCTACAGGCTTTCAAAGTTTCAATGTTAATCTTATGAGCGAAGGTAATTGACTGAATCATTAGACAGCTGTTGTAATAACAAATGTTAGCAAATCAGGAAGAACAGGTGCTTCAATTATAACATATTGTTTTGACTAATTTAGCCCAGTCGAACTGAAAAATTTTGGTTGAATTTCAACCAGGAGGCGATCTCTAGTAGATATTAAACCTTGACCATTAAAGTCACATAATGGGTTAACTAAGTTTAAGAAGCGCTTCACATTGATGGTAATTCGCCTGGAAATGTTTTAACCATGGGTCCTAATTTAACCGCGTTCTTAGCCATGACCTTAACTTTTCCCGCCACCCGGCTTAACGCGCATGTCTCCACAACGGATATAGCTATTAACCTGTAACGGATGTTACTGGTATACTCCTGGTCCTGCGAACCTACATACCCATGCGTACAACAGTATTGTTATGACGAATAATTATTAATTAAATTAAATTCTCTGAGCATGCTGGACTGCTGTGACGGGTGTCATTTAGTATTGACTTTTAGGCATATTTTCAACAATGTACACAAAATATATAATTCTCATTCCAAAAATAATCTGACATTGCCAGTAAGAGACATAACTAGTAATTGAAGATTATGGTCTTGCCAACCTTCGAATTGTGACTGTAGATAAACTATTATAAGCAATCTTACGAACACTTAACCACTTACAAACTAACGATAATATATGAAATCTATAGTAAATTTAACGCTTTTTCCATACATATATATAGTGTTATGGCAAAAAAATGTGCAAATAATTGTTTAAATGTGATGTAATATTGAATAACAGTATTTTTCTTAAAAGTACCAAAAATTAGCCAATTTTCAAATAGCTATAGTTTTATAATGGTTGGTCGTAACAACAAACTTTATGCATGCATTGTGTTGGACATTTTCTCTACTTTATTTTTGTTAATGACATAAATTTTGAAAAAATGCATTGTTTCGGTGTTATAAGCAAAATACTAAAAAAAAAAGTGTCAAAATTTCAATGTTTTTTGCAGATATCTCGAGAAGCACAAGGAATATCTTGGTGCAAACTTCAGATTCGGATTCAGCACCTCAAAAAACATATAAAACAGCAGAAAAAACTCCATACTATAATTTTTTCCACGTCAAAGTACCGATTGCCTGGACTAAAAAAAACCCATTTTTAAGGTAGAAAACTACCCTTTTCGGTAGGTCGATATGTCTGGTTTACGAACTCATCCGAGTACACGTAGGATTACACATCTTTACTAAATTTGGTCTCGATCGGACCATTTTTACGAGAGTTATCGTGTCTAGGGACACATACATATATACATATATGTATATAAAATTTTTAATGACTATTATTTTTGGTCTCCGGGCACCTAAAAACAAAAAAAGTAACATGGTCCCGGGCTTAGGTCTTACCATGAGACCTACGGTAATAGCTTATTCCCTATGGGAAATTCGCTAAAAAGTGCTTTAAATATAACCTAATTTATTTTTTTGAACTCACTAGTTGAATTTTTATTCAATATTTAACCACAATAAATATAAACCAACGTGTGAAAAAAAAAATATATTCTACAGCTTAAGATTATATTGCAAAGGTTTTTAACATTTCTATTTAACTTTAGCTAAATCTTCTCCTACAAGCTATAAACATACCCCCTTCACCATCCCGTGGCAAAAACAAAGTGACCTGGGCTCATATTTCTAACTTTTACTTGACTGCATTGATATTTTCGATTAATATCCAAAAGTAGCAGAAGCTATGTACTTTGCCTTGTATTATTTATGCGAATGTCACCCTGCTAGAAGTGTATCCGTTTTTTGAAGTTGGGTGTAGAATTAGGCAATGAATAAGAAGTATTGAAATTCAAATTGACTTTTTAGTTAAAAGAGGTTAAAATTATCTTATAACTGAAACTCCCCCCGCCTCCCTTCCACCAAAGGTTGCCGCAATATTATAGGCTCGATTAACCTGTCGCTTTCTATTTTGTTCGCCCGTTCATGTACGATTAACACTACTTTAGGAGAATACTAACACATCTTTTGTGATTTATTTAAACTCGGTAACATTTATAAGTTGTATTTGAAATATTAAAACAACAACAATTACTATTGAAAAGTATAACACCTGTGCTACGCTTTTCAATATTGCTTATTGTTATTTTGTGAGTTAAGTTATAATAAAAAATATATGATGTTTTTTATTGAAAGTATAATAATGATGGTTAAAAATACAAAAATTAACCTTTTCATTAGTTATCTTAGTTAATAAAATTATTAAATAGCCTAAATGAAAATAGGTTGATTTAGAGAATAACAATACCCTTTTGTAATAGCACTGCTTGAAAAGTCTATATTTATAAATTAATTTAATAATAAATGAGAGGATTTAACATTAATACGGCTTACCATGCATTAAAAAATATATAGTTATAAAAACATTGGTCAACCAACTACACTAGCTTTTTATACTTCTATGACAAAATAATCGCAGGCGGAAAAGAAAGAGAAAGTTGTAACTAATGAGTATACTTGAGTTCTACCTCAAAATAATTGCGTCCGCATTATACATACACCGTATTATCATTCATTATGTTATGCTTGGTCCACCTACATCAACCTAGATCATCTAAGATGTGTTGTTGCATGCATGTGCAATATGCAATACACACGCATGTGCAATGTCCTCTTTACGGTTAAGTATATAAGAACCAGACTTCATCCTTTTAAACACATTACTCAGGATGGAGAGCAAGTGTTCTTTTTGTGGCTTACGGTTCAATAGAAATGATAAACGTAGGCGGCATATTGATAGTGTCCATTTTAATAAAGTGTATCAATGCCAGTTTTGTGGGAAAAACCTATCTCGAAAGGATATTTTACTTCGCCATTTGCGGACGTGCAAAAGAAGACAGCAACAGCCAGCAGAACCTGTATCCATTGTCATAACCCTGTCTTGAACATCTTCTATCAGTACTGACGAGCTACATCATCGCATGTGCTTCAGCAGACTTTAAAAAGCGGTAAGCAATAAATATGTATAATTATATTATTTATTAATAAAGTAATAAAAAGTATTTTTATAAAATCATGTTTATGGCTTAAAAATAATGAAATTTCATCCTATAATTATTTTTGTTGGTACAAAAATAAGTGTTTCTAATAAACTAAAAACTTTTAGTGACCATAAGTATTTAACTTAAATTATCTTATAGTTTAGTTGAACATAGTTTAGCACTTGTTTATTATTTGTTTGATAATTTTATCTAATAATGTTATTGAAGCAAATTATTTTTGGCAGCTAATAACATTGTTTCTATTTCACAATCGTTCTCAATAAATTTTAAATTTAAATTGTTCCCAAAAAGAATACAATTTTCAATAATAAGATTTTTCTCAGTAAACATTTGTTTAAAAAATGGCAAAGAAGATTATAAAATACTTTATAAAGGGTCGACTTTAATTAAAATTTGTAAAAAAAAACTTAACATTTTATATGTGATGCTTTTTCTTTATGAACACTAATCCTTCCTTATTTATGAACTAATTTTAAAGTTTAAAGTGTCAAAAGAATGGTCTTAGTTTATTTTTTGTCCATAAGATTAACATCGTTAACTATTGAACTAATGGGTTATAGGGGCAAAAGCTCCTAGCTATAAAATTAAAATACCATGAACCATAGCCAATTATCAGTTCTTTACTACAAAAGTTTGTAGAAAAAAATTTTTATTTAAATAATATTTTAACAAATTCTGTTTAAATAAACCATTTGACCTTAAACCACTTTTTACAATTGTCTACTATTAGGCGACCTGCTTGTAAATGGTTCATTTTGTCTGATGTTAAACTTATGTAGATCTATTAAAAATAAGTTTTGATAGAATTTATAATTTTTTTAAGCTATAGCGGCTTTATAACATAGAAAAGTTGGAATAAATAAAAAAAAAACATGAAGGATGTTCAGCACCAATTTAAAATTAATAAACTTTCAATACTTTTCATTAAGTGTAAACATCTCAATGTATGCCACCACGTGGGCCTTAGAATAATTTGAAAGGCTAGTGGGGTGCAGACCTAAAAGGATTCAAAGTATATTTGCAAAATGTTTCTTAGATTCGAAAACTATAATGGTAAAACAGCTTTTTAGTAAGCACCCATGTAAAAAATTTCAACCCTGCAAATACCCTAAAGTAATTTTAAAATCCAGTGTGGCGAAGCCCTTAAGTGCTTAAAAAACTATATTTGCAACACAATTTGTTAATACCTATGAACAGTAAAAAAGTATATAGTAATAAAATACGAAATAAAGTAAACTGCACTTATACAACCAAATTACATGAGACTAATAGTAATATTACATCACTATAACCTTGACAGTGTCAGACATAAATAAACATTATATCTCACACCTGATTACTTCTATGTTTATAAGCATTTTCTTCCATGAATCATCATGTGCCAGATGTAAACAAACCTAATTCAATTTCCATAATCATATATTAGAATACAAAAATGTTGCTTTCATAAGAATACCATGGTAACTTTGAGGACATCTAGGGCGTAGCCCTTTGTAAATTTTAATATAAAAAATAGTCAGACTTTCCTATTTTGAGTCTAAAAAATAAGTATACCAAATTTCTCCACTCTAGCTAGTCGAGAAGCTGAAGAATTAGTGATAGGTTAGTAAGTGAGTAAGGAGGGCTTTGCCTTTTATAGATATACACTTAACCTCGTTGGATATACATTGCAAAATTAAAAAACCAACTGTTGATAGTAAAACTAACAACCACATGTTATAAACAAGCAGGATATAAACAATTGAACAACCGGTATTGAAATATTAACACAATTTTATATTTTAATATTTGTCTAAAAGCACATATTACCATGAATGAGGAGTGTTTAACTGTGGATTACCTTTTCTTCTAAATGTGGCAGGTATATTTTGCTTGAACTTTGTATTTATGTGTACTTGGATATAAAAATAAGTTTACTAACTTAATGTTAAAAATTTAATTTTTTCTGTACAAAAGCAAGTTTGGATATTAAAGTTTTTTAACATAGTTTTTATGGGTTATCAGAATGGTTTTAAAACAACAATAAAACTTAATAAAAATTTAACTAGATACTTTAGATACTTTATTTGAAACATCAACGCACTCTGTGGTGCGTATTTTAAGGTGAGTACTAGAACATCTAATGATTAGAAACTAGAGATCGCCTCCTGATCGAAATTCGATCAAAATTTCAGTTGATCTGGACCCAAGAATAAAAAAATTACAACAAAAAACATCTGTTCTTCCTAATTTTCTAGCAGTTGTTTTTATAACAGCTATCTAATGATTTATTCAATTCTCTTTTCTCCATAAGATTAACATTGGAACTTTGGAAGCCTGTGGGGCGTAGCCCTGATGTCCGATCTGAATTAGAATGTGATTCTGCTCATCTACAGGACTATACCTTTCTAACGGTATGCACGGATTTATTCTATGATGCACACGAGCTGAGAAAAAAGGAGAAAATAAAACATGCTTGCGTATTAATATATAGATGGGTTTTTAAACTACAATGAACCAAGAAAAATGATAGTTGGTTGTTGGTATAAATATAATAACCTATAATATACTATAGGAAATTTCATACAGAATGTTACACATACTACAACACTTGTTTAAAAGAAACCACATTTAATTTTTTTACCTCCTGTAAAGATAACAAGCTTCTTGCAAAACATGGTTTGTATTTTAAAAGAAACTTAGACACCACATCAAAGTAAAATGTGTTACATTAACAAAGATGTAGATTTTCATTTTTTATTAACTTAAATTTTATAATGGCATAACAAATTAAGTTTAATAGGATTTAGTCTGTTATAAATAGTATAATCGTGTTCAATTATCCACTATGTTGAATACTATCTCATACATTACCAAAAAACCGCCACAGTGAGCGCTGCATAGCTCATACGGGATGGGGCAGTTGTAATTAAATATTAATTTTTCTACTGTTTAGGCAGAGACTCTAAGACAAATAGAAATAAGAAGCATTACTTAAACTTAGCTAATTTGTACATAAAACACCAAATCCCAAGACTATTACAGTGGAAAGTTAGACTATTATTAATGAAATACCAATATGATGTAATCTTATTTTTGCTACAATTTAATATTCATTAAAAGTAACTCGGTAAATTACCATGAACAACATTATTTGATCACCAGATACTCTGCCTAAATATAGTGCATTGCAGGGGTCCCTAGCTGTTGAATAATTGTTATAACTCTTATGTTTAGTTAAACAAATTTCAAGTAGGATTTATTTAACACTAGTTTTATTTTTGTAAAATATGTTATGATGAGTAACGATGTATATGCTTTTATAACAGCAATTGTTCAGGGGTTTATTGAAAAAAATTGCATGTTTTAAACATAAAAAAAAATAAAAATTGCACTATTCACTGTGAAGGTTTTAATGTTTAAGTAATTATAATTGTTCCTATTGGCATTTATTTAATTAAATAAATGAGAACCATTATAAATGTAACATTGCTTTTAATATAATTTAAGTATTCATAGTTTAAATATCTACAAAAACTTAGTCTTAAAATTTTAAAAATTAAGTCCTATATAGTTAAAGTTAAATATATGAAAATGTTAAACAAATACATTATGTAACCTACTAATTTATAATAATATTTATTTATAATTTATAGCTAGGAGCAAAATCTATTTATATTTGGAATTTACAGGTTTTTTGTCTTTGGAGTTGGTTAATCGGGACTACTAAATGTACATTGCGGCAGACACATACTTTTATTCTGCACACCAAGATCTGTTGAGGGGACAGTGCTCTACCTTAACCAATCTCTACTATGCCTGGACCTGGAAGACTGAAAACTCACCTTTTTCATAACCATCTACATTATGTCAGCTAAGCCTTAGGCTACAGTACTAGCTTTACCTTTAAACTAATTTTATTTTATGTTCAACTTAAGTTTATTTATTTTCAACACTAAAATAGAAAATATATCACCACTTATTAAACCTAACATAACATTTTACATAAAATTTATATAACATAAAAAGTTACTATTAAACCACTTAATCTAAAAATAAGCATAAACTTCTTATATAAAAAATAATATTTTAAATAATGGCTTTTTAAAATATGTATTATACAGTATATAACTACTATAGAACCTTTTTACACAAAATAAACACACTTTCTCCATCCTAAGTAATGTTTTTAAATAGATGTAGTGTGTATCTAATATATTAAATATAAGTAAATTTTTTTATTACTACTTAGTTTTAAAATAAAAAATTAATACCTATTTTTTTAACTTAAGTATAACATTAAACACGTAATGTTCCTATACAAATAGCACTTCCAAATAAGTTATACTAAACATTATAACTTTGATGGTTTTACATTTATATTTCCCCTTATACAGGGTTAGGAAAAAGTCTGTACATCCCTCAGTTAACTTTTTAACGCGTTATAGCAGAAAAAATCAAATTCAGCACATTTTTACTACATAAAAAACTGCACTTATTCATTAAATTCACAATTTAGCCTTTTGTTTTAAATGGGTTATTAAAAGAAACTAAACAATGCAAACCAGAGGTCAATATGTCCCCTTTAATCAAAATAGCACCCATTTTAAAAATTTGAAATGGTTAAATAAGCTCAAGTCTGGACACCCCAAGTTTATTTTTTAACATGTTGGGGAAGTAGGAAATCCAAACTTTGCACATGTTAACAACACAAAAATATAATTTTCTATCAAGGTCAGAATTATATCCCCAGCCATCCAAAATTGGATATATGTTACCTTATATTAAGTAACCATTTATTTTCAATGGTTCATGAAGAAAGATTAAATAGCGCAAACTGAAGTTAATATCTCATATTTAACTATAACCACACCCATTTTAAAAATTGAAGTTTAAATATAAGGTTGTTGAACTTGTTCTGAATTTCTTAAATAGGAAAATAACTTTTTAATAATTAAACATTTTTTAAACCACTTTTCAATTAAACCAAATAGTACAAAATAAACTAGTATATTCAACTAGTATATAAATTTTTGAAATTAGAATAGCTATTTAATGATTTTATTTTAACAAATGTTAATCACGCCACTTTAAATTTCAAAATCACTCCCATTTTTGTTACCGATAAGATATTGACCTCCGGTTAATATCTTATCCCTATTTCACAGGTTTATTTATAAAAATTTAGGGGTGCCCCGAAAATACCACATACTCAGCAAACTTATAATGGAATTTCAGATTATTTACTTTCCCCATAAAATCAAGTATGCGGGTTTGCAGTCATTGTGTGTTGTTAGGCTTAGTTAATCAATAATTAATTGTTAAATGTTAACACAAAATTGTATCAAGCTCTGGCAATTTTTATTTTCCATATAAATTTCATGGGAATGAGGTATGTACATTGCCATTATTTGGGCTTTGTAAGTAAGTATAAATTAAACCTTATCAACATAATATCTATATCTATATATATAATACGTGATGCCCTTTTTTTGTTAACACTACTCCTCTCTTATTTCTGGACCAATTTTAACGTTTGAGGTGTCAAAAGAATCCTCTCAGTTCGTAGTTTTGCAATAAGGTTTTAGATTTTTGATATTATAATTCTGAAGCTCACGGGAAGCCCTCAAAGTTCATTTTTTTGTCCATAAGATTAACATAGGGAATTGAATTGCTAAATAAAACAGCTGTTGATAGGAAAACGAACAAACACATGTCAAAGCTAGCTAAATCAGGGCTGGGGAAAACTGCTGCAATGTAATAGAGTTTGTTTATATTTTCTCCACAGTCCTGTAGGTGAATAGAAGCAATCCTATACTATAATACGAGGAATCTCTGAAGGGATGTGTGCTCCACGATCTCGAAATCTAGCTGTTAAATTTTGCTTAAACTTTGCATTAAAGAGTGTTTCGGCTCAAAAATAAGTTTAGAAACAGTCTCAATCCCAGGAAAAATCAAATTTGATCTAAATTTAAGTTTAAAAATTGTAATTTTTAACATTGAACTTATGGGTTGCTATTTTGGTAACAAAATAACAACTAAATGTAAATAAAAATAAAGGAACATTAATGTTAAGCAGACCTTTTGAAACAGCTGTTAACTGTGAAGAGGTATAGATGGTTGTTGGTGAAAATATTAAAATTGAATAAAAAAAACGAGCAAGGCTCGGTTAACCTGGTACTTGAACTAATGAGTGGTACTAAAATATCAAAATAATTCCATACTTTAAGGAGTGTCTAAGTGTGGAACAAATTGTAAGTTCTACTTTTTCCTCAAAATGTATAGCTTTTGCTTGAATTTTGTACTTATATTTATTTAGGCACAAAAATAAATTTAGTAACTTAACCTCAGAAAAAGTTAATTTTCCTGTACAAAAACAAGATTGGAAATTGAATTTTTTAATGTTCTTCTTGTGGATTATCAGATTGGTATTGAAACAACAACGAAAGTTAACAAAAATTAAAATAAAAAAAAACCTAATGTTTGCGCATGGGTTTTCAAACTGTCATGAGCTAGGAAAAGGAATGTAAATTGGTGTAAATAAATTAACCTGTTTACTGTGATACTATAACAAATCTAATGCAACAATAGTGGTTTTCTATATAGTGGTATTGCAATATAGTGCTTTCTATAAAGAGAAATTAAACCAAAATATGAATGCCACATCAAGCCAAAATGGGCCACACCAAAAATATGTAGCCTAGATTTTGTTAATTTTTATGATTTCTTTCTTTAAATTCTGTAGTGCCATGGGAAGTTAAATTAAAGAGGATTTAGTCCGTTATAATTAGTAATAGTGTTAGCTTATTCACTGTGTCGACTACTAACTCATACTACTAGAAAAACAGCCCCAGTGAGTGCTGCATAGCTCATACAGGACCGGGGAGTTGACATAAATATTGATTGTACTTCTGTTGTCATTTACGTTTTTTGTGTGATGAACTATCTAGATCCAAAATCTGTGAATTTATTGTATTTTATTTTTTATTTTTTAGGCACAGGCTCAAGGCAAATCGGCATAAGAACCTTTACATTAATCCTAGCTAATTTGGACCTAAAATAACAATCATCAAATCTCAAAACCTTCTCATTGGGAAGTTTGAGAATTATTGATGAGGATCGATTGATGAAATAACAATGTGGTGTAATCTGATTTTCACTACAACTTAATTTTCATTCAAAGTAACTCGGTAAATTACTATGGAGCAAGGTTCGATCACCAGGTACCCTCGAATGCAGCGCATTGCGCTGCACGGGCCCCCTAGTATATACCAAATATGATTGAGTTATGTCAGTAAATAAACAGGATATGGGATTTTTTTTTTATTCCCAAAAAATAATATGGAAAAAACATTTTTCAATTTTCCCCATTCCCATTTATACTAAGATACAAATTAAAAAAATATCAAAATATTTGTTTTAACCCTTTTTAACTAATTCTGGATAAATTAAAAATCCAAAAATACCAAAATTCAATTTTTTTACCCCCATAAAACCCCGTTCCCATAACCCAATAACACTAGTTTGCAAACTTATGAAAATAGGTCTGGTTTATAAAACAAGAATTAGGCCTAAATGCACAAAAAGTGGTCTGTGTATTAATTCTTTAATGTAAATTTTTAACCGACATTATTTGATAATATGACTGTACAATGTTTAAAACTAAAACTTTTATAGACTCAACATATATTACAACCTAATGCTAAGCCCTGGGTTTTAAGGTTAGATTTTAAATTAACTAAGCTTATTACTTAATTAATTATTTTTACCATTGTCATTTTTTATTCAATATAATGTAACTTAATAACAGTAACTGGTATCACTGGGTTATAGTTTTACTCCCATCAACAAATTTTAATTTCATTTTTTTTTTCCTTACTGTGCAAATTATAGGGAAACTTTTTACAACTTATAAATTAAGTTAACAATCCTACATTAGTGGTGCTTAACTTATGTCACTTTTTTACCAGTTTCTGTCTGACCACTATTCTGACTTCTGAATACTAGGAGTGTATTTTTGGTTATTTTTTATAAATAATGCAACTTGTTTAAAACAATATCAAAATTACAAATTTAAGAACATCATTTTTAAATTGAATAACAATAACTGTAGCTTATTTCGTGATGTAGCTCAATAATTGATTACAATAGTTTTATGCCCTGGCTTATGTAATCCTTTAAATTATAATGTATTATTGTATTTTTTTTTTTAATTGAAATATAACTAATAAATGTAAATTAAATTATTTTTTTTCCTTTTTTTACTCTTTCTTATTTAATTTTTCAATTTTACAATACACTAAGTTATACAACATGTGTAATGTACCTAAAAGGAATAAAAAGTCTGGCTAGTATTGCTTATTCTTCATCATATTGCTTAATTTCTACTTTTTCAAATGCATATTTATTTTGGGTTTCTAATACATCTTCATTATTATTATTGAATAGTGTTTTCTAAAACAATGAGATGTTAAATACACATCTAAATAGTTAAAAATCTGCGCTGTAAACCAAATAAAATCCTGTGCTCATAAATAGGAAAATAAAAGTCTATTATTCTCATTACGATAAATATAGGGAGAGTATGCAAATATGCTGCCATAAAAAACACTAAAATTAAGTTTTTCATTAAAAAAAATTATTTTCACCATATGAAGCCATTTACTAAGTTTTATCAATATCTGCCCATTGCTAAAGAAGTTTGCCAATTATCCATATCATTAACATGGAAAAAGAGAATATGCAGGTTTGCTGGCATGATAAGCATAATACTCCCCGTTGCAACAGACCTGTGTACTCAGCGAATTTCTAAATTAGTAATATTAATTTTCACCACATAAAACTGTAAACAAAATAAAATCACATGCTCATAAATAGGGAAATAAACGGCTATTCTCCTTATGATAAATATAGGGAGAGTATGCAGGTATGCTGCCATGGGGAACACTAAAAGTAGGTTTTTTATTATAAAAAATTTATTTCAACCATATTAAGTCATGTACTAGGTTTTATCAATATCTGTCCATTGCTAAAAAAAATGTTTTCCTATTCTCCGTATAATTAACATGGGAAAAGAGTATTCAGGTTTGCTTTCATGATAAGCGCAAAAACCAAGATTTTTTTACCATAAATAGATATCTCAACCAAATAAAGCTGAACACTAAGTTTCATCCAAAATTATTGGTTAATAAGTAAAATATTAACATTAGAGCTCCAAAATACAATGTATTGTTTTTAGCCTTTGTAATATCTTGGTAACCAATGGAGATAAAACAAAGCTTCAAAATACTACATTGTATATTTTTTTTTTAACTAAATCCATTGGTCAAAAAAATTTTAGATTTAGTTATAAAAATTAAAAAAAAAACCCAATTTTAAGGTACAAAACCTACCATAACTACCCCTTCCGGTAAGGTGATTTGTCTGGTTTACAAACTCATCCCAATAAAGGTAGGAATATACATCTCTACCAAATTTGGTGTTGATCGTACCGTTTTTACAGGCGTTATCATCCCTATAAGGACACACATATATATACAATTTTAATGACAATTATTTTTAATCTCTGGGCACCTAAAAAACAAAAAAGTAACATGGTCCCGGGCTTAGGTCTTACCATGACACCTACGATAATAGCTTATTCCCTATTTAAATCTCGCTAAAAACCAAGATTTTTTACCATAAATGGATGAATCTTAACCAAATAAAGCTTAATTCCAAGATTAATCAAAAAATATTGGTTAATGAGTCACATATTAACACATCAAAATTACTCCATAATATTAACATTGGAGAACCAAAATAGTACAATGTACTGTCTTTACACTTTTAGCGAATTACTTATAGGGAATAAGCTATTACCGTAGGTCTCATGGTAAGACCTAAGCCCGGGACCATCTTACTTTTTTGTTTTTAGGTGCCCAGAGACCAAAAATAATCGTCATTAAAAATTTTATATATATGTATGTGCCCCTAGACACGATAACTCTCGTAAAAATGGTCCCATTGAGCCCAAATTTGGTAGAGATGTGCAAATCCTACGTTTATTCGGATGAGTTCGTAAACCAGACATATCGACCTACCGGAAGGGGTAGTTTTTTTGGGGGGGGGGGGGGTTTGCACCCCCAAAAATGGGTTTTTGCATTTTTCATATGTAAATTTTAAAAAATTTTAATTTTTTTATCTGATTTCTTTTATCTGGGTGGGGGCGGGGGCGGGGGGGGGGGGTTATGCATGAGTGAATTGAGGTCAAGGTCACCAAAAAATAATAATGATCCAAGGTGATGGAGGCGGCCAGGACCGTCTCCACCACCCTGTGTTCCTCAAACACTCCCAATCCCAACCCAAAAAGTTACGTCTTGCTAGGGATCCCGATTTTTGGCCCGCACGCACGTGGCGATCCAGTTTGGTAGTCTGTGATACGGGCGGCCAGCCTCGGGCCTGGGCACTGGACTTGACCATTCCAATTTTACAATAGGGACTCTGGAACAGGTAATGCAAGACGCAACTCTAACCTCCCACCCTTAATCTAAACCCACCCAATCATATTTTTGCCTGACCAAAATCAAAAACAAAAATCAAAAACAATAAAAAAATGCGCTGCCTAGGGCACAACGCGCATGTCCCACCCATATTTAATGAAGTTCAATCGAACTTCTTTAATTTACATTTACATTTTAATTTAATCTACCCATCCTAACAGCTAGCTGTGGAATATAAAAAATTATTAGTACACAGATAAACACAGACATGGACACACACACACACACACACACACACACCATAACCCAATACTTAAAATTAAAAAACACATTTCTTAAACATAAATAATACCATAACACACCTTAATGCTAACATCGCAATGCGCAAGTTAAACCTTACAACTAACACATCTTAAGACTAAAACCAAATAACGCTTTGCATAAAAACCATAGACACACACACACACACACACACACACACACACACACAACAAATATTAAATAGTAATAGCCTAACAACAAGAGTAACTCAAATATATATCGGCCGCTTATACATTTGAGTTGCCCTCTGAGTTGGGTCGGACTGCCGCGTCCGGAGTTCCGAGCCCAACTGCGGCGGCAATAGTCGTCGGGGTAGTTCTCGGTTCGCAGAGTGGTGGGGGCAGCGGTAGGGGTTTAAGGGGGTATGGAACCTTCCAGCAACGTCAATGGAAAATTCCAAACGGATGTGCTTTGTTACATGTGGGTCGGGCAAAACGCAGGTGGAGCCTTGTATCTCTCAATTTGCATTAGATAACATCAAATTACATCCGCTGACAAGTAGGAGCCTTGTACCTCTCGATTTGCATTTGATAGCATCAAATTACATCCGCAGCTTTCCCCATCGCGTGACAGCATAATTATCGTCGATTGTTATCCACCCTCTTCCGACGCTTAATTATAGTTGCAGCGGAAGTAAACCTCCGGTACACGCAACTTGTTTTTAACATACAATAGACTATTGTTTGCAAATGCACACATAATCCTTGGCCTGGTCGGTACTTCTTACACGCTACACCTAAGACGTTGTGACGTCAAGGGGGGGGGGGGGGTTCCGGTTCCGGTCCGGAAGGGGGGGGGGGGTCATGCATGAGTAACCATCCGCGTGCATATAAACGAAGGAAAGCTCGCGCGCCGCCCATATAGAGGGCTGACACCCCAGCGGTAAACAACAGATCCGTGAGTTTATACCACATAGTACTATAACATATGATTTATTTTTAACACTTAACATTTTAATTTTTTTTTACACTATTTCTTAACACTACAACAATCATTTTATAAATCACACTTTTATTTTCGCGTCTATTTTCCATTTTTGTTTAAACTACGTATGCTAATTAACATCGCGTGCAGGCAACTCACACTGATTATTTGCAGGTTCCATTCTTACACACCTGTTTCCTCCTTACTATGCAGATTACTCTCTTACTTTAACAACACTTAAACTCTAACCGCTACTTCTCGGTCATATTAATATAGTTAGTGCTACACTACAGGATTTACCTGTGCAATGGTGCACGCGATATTTCCTGCACATCTGCGGGTAATACACCTTACACCCGTCTACTATTATACTTATTGCTACATTACACGAGACATTTCTTGCACGCCTGCAGATAATACACTTGCTAACCGTCTACTAATATGATTATTGCTACAGTACAAGAGACATTTCTTGCTCACCTGCAGGTTATACACTTTACAACCGGCTACTATTATAGTTAACACTACACCATAAGATTAAGCCTTACACATGGGTATCGTAATCCTACTTCATCGTGCACGGAGCATTTCTTGCACACCTGCACCTTATACACTTTACTACCGTCTAATATTACAATTATTGCTATGATACGGTAGTTACCTGATCAATCACAGTTGCGGCCCCACTTGCTTATCCACAGGCCGATACTCGCAATCCTACAACTGAATAATTAATTAATTAACTTCCGCTATTACCGATACTTTTCTTAAACTATCCGTCTCTTCCTCCGACTCTTGTGACCGTAGCCGCGGCCGACTGACAAATAACCGAGCTCCCGCAAACCTCGCTCTTTTATGCGGTTTTCTCGGGGAGGGAGTTGGAGGGGATTGTAGGGGGTTGGAGGGGCGTCGCACGTGACTCATCGATCGCATAAAAAGGGGGGTTGCCGCCGCGCGCATGCCATTTCGGTGGCGGCATCGGTCGGGTGAGGTACTATCCGTAGGTCTCTGACGCTTTTATAACTAACGCTTGTTACTTTAAAATGTGTTTCCGCTTTATATGCTAATTAGTTTCTATATATTCAGACACAATCGCGGCCGCTGACCATTTGCCGGCTTACTCTCAAGCGGTTCACATGTAAAATCATGGCTTCCCACACTTTACAGCTGAAACTTTTGCGCACAAAACATATTTTACAACAGCATTCTACACCTGCAGTTTCAAAACCGCGTAGTACGGTGGCTAGACTTAAGAAACGGTTCAGGTTTCACCCTTTGTATTTTGCACCACCTCACCTTGGCAACACTTGTACTATTGATACTATTCTACAGACAGTCTTGACTGACATGGTGAAGTACCAACATTTCCCTCTTCTCACGCCTATTGACGGTCCCGTCCAGTTCTTCTTCTTCACCATCTTACCGGGTCTATATCATCGGACATCCTCCGACTCGTGTCTCATTGCTCTCTATCGCCTCACACGGTAAACACCTAAAAGCTCTCATCTCTCTCTCTCTTGCAACCATGGACACACAACAGGGTTCACCGGTGCAGTCCCCTGAAGTGACTTCCACTACGGAGACTACTGCTAACACTGCACCAAGTCCCACAGACAATTCCTCCACGCCTACAACGAACACCTGCTCCCGCCCGGTACAGAGCGATGCGGTGACCACTACTGCCGCAAACGACGTGGAGGCTATTCTACGATCACTGATGGGGTTCGATTAAAATAAATAAATGAAAAAATAAAAAGAAAAACCCCTCCCTCCGCCCGCCGCTCCCGCTCCGATCCGACCCGTCCCGAGTCCCCGCCCCGACTGAGCCCCTCGCGGCTCCGCTTTTTTAAAACTCCCTCCGGATGGCCTTGACCCACTTACAAAACACACCCATCACTGTCAACCACACCTGCCGGTTCGAACCGCTTGGCCTTGAAATGGGCCAGAACCGGCAAAACCCCACTACTTGCAACTTGAGCTATCGTTTACCACTATTTATTCCTGTGGTTCTGCATAATCTCAGTGGGTACGATGCTCATTTTATAATACCTGAATTAGGAAGAGACGACGGTAAAATCGATGTGTTAGCTGAAACTTCAGAGAAGTTTATAAGTTTTTCCAAAGAAGTTGGAAACGTCAAATTAAGATTCTTGGACTCCTACCGATTTTTGCCGTCGAGTTTGTCCAAACTTTCTGAAAACCTAAGGAAACAAGATTTAATCGAAACGAAGAAGATTGTAAACAGCGATAAACTGGATCTGGTACTTCGAAAAGGAGTTTTCCCATATGATTACATAGACAGTTTAGAAAGATTTAATGAAACATCACTACCTCCAAAAGAAGAATTTAAAAGTAAACTGTACGACATGGATATATCTCAAGATGATTATGATCATGCATGCAAAGTATGGAACGAATTAGGATTTAAAACATTGGGGGAATATTCAGACTTCTATGTTAAATTAGATGTGACTTTATTATGTGATGTGATGGAAGAATTTAGAAATACGTGTTTTGCGTCATATGGATTAGACCCTCTACATTCGTACACTTCGCCTGGACTAGCGTGGCAAGCCATGTTAAAAGAAACAAATTGTAAAATACAACTTCTTACAGATATAGATATGGTGTTGATGTTAGAATCAGGAGTTCGAGGAGGATTGACGCAAAGTGTAACACGTTATGTTAAGGCGAACAACAAATATTTGCCCGATTATGATGCATCAAAACCAACAACATTCCTGGGTTATTTTGATGCAAATAACTTATACGGATGGGCAATGTCGAATCCCCTTCCATATGATAATTTCAAATGGATAGACCCAGAATCAATTGGAAACATAATGGATATACCGAAATATGGAGAAACTGGTTACATATTTGACGTCGATTTTGAATATCCCGAACATCTTCACGACGAACATTACGATTTACCACTTCTTCCGAAGACTGAAGTTTCTCCAACTGGAAGATGGCCGAAATTATTGATGACTTTAACCAACAAGTCTAGGTATGTTGGACACTACTGGATGATACAACAGGCCTTAGACTTGGGATTGAAAATTACAAAAATTAATCGAGTACTACAATTTGCTCAATCTTGTTGGTTAAAACCGTACATTGACAATAACACAAGAAGAAGAGCTGCCGCTACATCAAGTTTTCAAAAAGATTTCTTCAAACTAATGAACAACGCAATATTTGGCAAGACTTTGGAAAACAAAAGGAAACATAAGGATATCAAATTGGTAACTGATCCAGTAAAATTACAGAAATTAGTGCAACAACCAAACTTTGGTTCATCTGTAATTATTAATGAAAATCTAGTTGTTATTTCCATGAACAAGAATCCAGTTGTAATGGATCGTCCTTTGTATCTTGGAATGTCAATCTTGGATATTTCCAAGACACACATGTACGAGTTTCATTATAAGGAGATGGTTAACTATTATGGAAGAGAGAACATTGGTATTGCATATATGGATACGGATGCACTAATTTACTGGATTAAAACAAATGACATGTACGAAGATTTACGCACCTTTATATATAAAGATGATTTCGACTTTTCAGATTATCCCAAGGACCATCCAAATTACGACAACGACAGAAACAAGAAAGTATTGGGAAAATTTAAGGATGAAACAAATGGTGTACCGATGATGGAAATTGTAGCATTAATGTCCAAACTATATTCATTTCAACTGTACATAAGCGAAAGGAATCAACATCAAGTCACAAAAAAGGCCAAAGGAATAAAAACCTCTTTCCTGAAGAAGAACGTACAGTTTGAACATTATAAAAGATGTTTGTTTGAAGATGTCGAAACAACTGCAACGTTCAACACTATTAGAAGTTATAATCATCAACTTTTTAGTGTCAAACAAACAAAGTGGGCATTAAGCTACAAAGATGACAAGCGCCATATTTTAGAAGATAAAATTAATACTTTACCGTTCGGCCACTACTCCCTGAACCCTATCGACCAGTAAACCTGTTCTTCGTCCTCTACCTTCTTCCTTTTTCCTTTCCGTAAAGAAGAGGGGACATGGCAAGCTCAATGCCATGTTTCCTCTTTTTTACACTAATATGAAAATGGCCTTGACCTATATTCAAACTATATAAAAGAGAATGAACTATTGTACGGATCAGTATTTTTACAAGCGGTGTAAAAGCAACACCTAAAGATGGAAAGTGTGAAGGACAAGATTGTAAATGAACTACATAAACCAGCAAGAAGAAGATTTCCCAGAAGAAGTACAATTATTAAGGGAATGAATGATCTTTATCAAGCTGATCTAATTGAAATGATACCGCACAGTAAATTAAACAAAGGTTTTAAATATATTTTAACAATTATAGACTGTTTTACTAAAATAGCTGACGCCTTACCATTGAAGGATAAGACTGGTAAGAGTGTTACTAAAGCTATGGAAACAACGATACAAAGAAATAAATTCAAAATCAAACATCTACAGACCGATGATGGAAAAGAATATTTTAATAAAGACTTTGGAGCTTTGATGAAGAAATATCAAATAAATCATTATTCTACAAATTCTGAAGTTAAAGCTTCAATAATTGAAAGATTCAATAGAACATTGAAAGGAGCGATGTACAAACAATTTTCAAAACGAGGATCATACGTGTGGTATGACATATTACCACAACTTATAAAAGAATATAACAACAAATATCATCGTACCATCGGAATGAAACCTATCCAAGTAAACAGTGCTAATGCTAAAGTTGTATTACAACGCATCAGAAATAATACAACACCTAAATTGGAAAGGTTGCAACCAAAAAAGTTTAAGGTCAACGATAAAGTTCGTATAAGCAAATACAAAGGTGTATTTAGTAAAAGATATCTACCAAATTGGACTAATGAAGTATTTACAGTTTATAAAGTGCAACCAACTATACCTGAAACTTACTTATTGAAGGATAACAAGGGTGAATTACTTCAAGGTGGATTCTACGGACATGAATTGTTGACATCAAATGTCGGTGATGTATATCTTGTTGAGAAGGTTTTACAAAGGAAAAAGGATATGGTTAAAGTCCGGTGGTTAGGATTCGATAAAAGTGAAGACTCATGGATTCCTTCAAAAGACTTGGTATAGTAATTTAATAGCTCATTGTGTGTTTAACCTTGACACAAGATGGAGATTGTACAACAAAAAGATCGATTTAATATCAATAATATTGATGAATTGACAGTTGACAATGATAAGTTAAATCATGGTAAACATGGTGAATTACTACCAAATACGATAAGATGTCTAATAACTGGTCCTTCAAATTGTGGAAAAACTAATGTTGTTTTTAACCTTATAACAAATCCTAAAGGATTGCGTTTTAACAATATATACATTTTTTCAAAATCATTGCAACAACCAAAATATCAGTTATTGGATAAAGTACTTGCAAGTGTACCTGAAGTGAATTTCTACAAGTTTAATGCCAGCGAAACAATTATGCAACCAAATGAAGCAAAACCATTTTCTATTTTTATTTTTGATGATGTGTCTTGTGAAAATCACGACACTATAAGGAATTACTTCGCTATGGGAAGACATCATAATATCGATAGCATTTATATTGGTCAAACATACAGTAAGATTCCAAAACAACTCATAAGAGACAATGCAAATATGTTGATCATCTTCAAGCAAGATGAAACAAATTTAAAACATATATATAATGATCATGTAAATGCGGATATGACATTTGAGAAATTTAAAGAGATGTGCGGCAAAGCATGGAATGAGAAATATGGGTTTCTCGTTATTATGAAGGAAGAAGATATTAAAAATGGTAGATATCGTATAGGGTTGGATAAATTTGTATTTATGCGTTGAACTACCAGTGCTACATCTAGTTACACGTTGAACTTCACAGTGTAAACATGGCGAATCAAGAAAAACTATAAAAGAAATAAAATCACTCAGTGATTCTATTAGGATGAAAAATCGTGCATTGAGGATGGGTTTAAGTGAAAGAGAAGAATTTCTAGAGACTACATTTAAACCTATTACGGAACCTTTAAAACAAATATCAGAAACTATTGGTAAACCTCGTTATGAAGGAGATGTTTTACTACCAGTTTCTAAACAAGAAGTACAAGCAATAAAAAAAGAAGAAGATGATGATTCATATACAAGTGCTAGTGAACAAGAAGAAACAAAAGAAGAAGAACCAATTGTTGAAAAGGAAGAAGAACAGCCAATACCTGAAGCTGAACAATCTATTCCAAATTTAACTCAATTGAGTAGCGATATATTACAACATGGACCTCTTGGAAGAAAATATATAATGAAAATGCTACATGACATGAAATCAAACCCGAATTTGAGTAGATCACATGTATACGGAGCAAGAATTGATGGGAATGAATTAAAGATCGGCGATTCAAAGCTTGAAATATCACAAGACGATTACATCATTATTGGTAAGCATAAATATAAAGGAACAAAAGGACTATATGAATTAATTTTTAAAAACATACCACTAAGATATTCATCCAAAGATTTAAGTGTTTTTAAGGAGATTCTACAAAATACTAACGCTCATAAAAGAAACTACTTAAAGGATGCAATGATTAATCGTTCACGTGCAACAAAATATAACATCGTTATAAAAAAGTTGTTTCCTCCACGAAAATTGCCAACATTACGTACTGCACCAGCGGTGAGACAACCACTGAAAAGAAAATCTTTATCACTTATGGATTTATCACTTCTTGAACAACATGGTAAAAAGAGTAAAGGAGATACTTCAACATCTGGCAAAGGATTGATGAAAAATCTATACAATACGAATGTGATTTACTACAACGACATCAATAAATTGGTTGATAGAATGAGACTATTGCATGAAGCCATGGAAGCTGGTCATACAGGTTTAAATAATGAATGGGTAGCTCTGATTGACGAACTCAAGAATCGCGGCATAATCGTATAATTATCCGCGGATATATAAGAGTTACAGGAGTATAATGTGTCAGTTCTAACATGAGCGTCGACAAGTTCGGACGATACTCCGCGTTAGGAGTTCAAGTTGGAGAAAACAGAAAAAGAAGTGGATTACCGCAAACACCCGAAGGTGACTATAACATAAATAATAAACGTTTAAAGTTTGTTAAAGATCCAGAAGAAGATGGAGATGCAACAAATTTAAAAACAGTAAAGGAGGAAACATCTACAAGTTTAAAACTTGACAATAACCAACTGTATGATGCAAAATCTCACAGGGTTATTAATGTTGCAAAACCAGTCAACAATGGAGATGTTGTTAATAAAGGCTATTTTCTAACTGCGATGGAATACGCTTTACTGTTGGAAAAGACTAAAAGTGGAAAAAGGTACAATGCTTTAAATTATAAAATAACTAATGTGGCAGATCCAACCGAGGATACAGATACAATTAATAAGCGTTATTTGCACTCTGTAATACCAGAAAAGAAAAAAGATGGATTTTCCTTCTATAAATATACTATAAACGATATTGGATATCCTAAAGAAGAAAGTGATGGTGTTAATATAAAATACATTAAAGATAATTGTATTTTATATAATAGTGCTGTTATTAATTGTCATGGAAAAGTGTTGTCCAATCTGGAAGATGGTTCAACTCCATCGGATGCTGCTACCGTGAGACAAATGAATGAAAGCTTGAAAAAAGGAACATCCGCTTTTGTTAAACAAAATCAGGTGGTGTCAAAGAAAGGTGATGAGTTTATGCAAGGAAGTGAAAAGTTTACCTTACTACAACTAAAAAATGACAAGTGGGATGGAAAAAATAAAAGATTGTCAAATATAAGTTTAGGCACGGAAGAACATGATGCTGTTATTTTAACACAAGTACCACAACTATCAGCTACTGGTAATAATTTTATATGTAAAGGTAGACGATTAACCCAAGTTAAATCTGGTAAAGATGATCAGGATTGTGTTGTTGTAAAACAAACTATAGTTTTAGATAAAATAAATAACGTATATGATGGAAAAAATAGAAGAATATCTAACATATCAGCAGGAATAGCTCCGAATGATGTTGCTACTATTAATCAAGTTATAGCAACCTCTAATGACGATCCATCTGTGTATACATGTAATGGTAAACGTATCACAGATCTTGAGAATCCTACAGATTACAAAGATGCTACTAATGTGGAGTATGTAATGAACCTTATGGGTAATGTAATTATAGACATGCACAATCATATGCTTAGTAAACCGAATCACGGTAAAATCCAAGATGATCAAAGAGAACAATGGATTAAAGATGCAATTATCAATAAGTATTAGTAAAACTCGCCAATATATAAGTATGGAATATATAAAAAGTGTTCATTATCATAAAGTATTTCATGGAGTGAAGACGCTCGTTATATAAAACGGCATAATGAAGACCTCATCGTTCAGTCGTCGTCAAGACGTTGGCAAGAAAGGACGTGGTATAACATCAGCTGCATTATCCCTGCTCAGACGGATTCCAATTGGTGCTGTTGTGAATCGAGCGATAGACGCTTTACCATACGAATTACATCTGCCCGGAGGTTATCAATATTGTGGACCTGGAACTAAGTTGGCAAAACGTTTAGCAAGAGGAGATCCTGGAATTAATAAATTAGATCAAGCTTGCAAAGAACACGACATAGCATATTCAAAGTATAAAGATTCAACGAATAGATCAATAGCGGATAAAATTCTAGCGGAAAAGGCTTGGCAAAGAGTAAAGTCAAGTGACGCAAGTATTGCAGAAAAGGCATCGGCTTGGGCAGTAACTACAGCCATGAAGACGAAAGCTAAATTTGGTGCTGGAAGACGACGACGTCGCAGAGGAAGACCTGCAAAGAGAAGAGTTCCCAAAAGAGGAGGAAACATTAGGAAGAGACGTCGTAGAACTCGTAAAACAAAAGTAAAGAAAGCTTCTATTTGGTCAATGGTAAAAAACGGAGCAGGTTTATACCTAAGACCGTACCGTGTGTACTAAATAAGAAAAATCAATTGATAATTCCAAATAAAGCTTTAACAAATCATCAATTAAATGATTATGTAAAATGTTTAAAAATACCATTCTTTCGAGGAGTTTTTATGAAAGATGAATTACCAATTACAATATGGAAAAATGAAACTGGAATAGTAAATTTGGATTCCACCTATGGTCCAGGTACTCATTGGGTATGCTATAAAAAACTCGGACAAACCGTTTATTACTTTGACAGTTTTGGCAATCTACCACCGCCAAAAGAACTTCAACATTATTTTCGAAACTCCAAAAATATTTTTTACAACTATAAAAGGGAACAACCTGACAATACTGAAATATGTGGACATTTATGTTTGGAGTTTATAGCGAAGAGTGTCAGTCAGCTTTGAGATGTCATCGTATACAGTGTCCCTGAGTGGAAATTCATCCACATTGAAAAGTACGCTGTTCCCAGCATTGCGTCTATCCAAAGAAAGATTATGGGAAGCGGCATTACTTGATTTGACTACCTACAACTCAATTCCTAATGTTACGGAAGGAAAGAACAATTTACTACATTATTATGAAACTAAGGATGCTTCAGGAAAATATTCAGAATTGAAAATAATTACATTTCCAACTGGAGCTTATGAAATTGATGATATAAACCAATTACTACAGAAAACACTCGGAGAAGAAAATATCACCGTTAAAGGAAACAATAATACTTTAAAAGCAGAAATAACTTCGAAATGCTATATTGATGTCAGCTTGAAACATTCGATTGGCAGTTTACTTGGATTTACAGATACAACAAAAAAAATCTTAACTCCTGGAACAACTCATTCAGGTAATACAACTGTAACAATATTAAAAGTAAATAGTATCGATGTAACGTGTAATATTATACACGGATCGTATAGAGAGGGAGTGAATCAGCATATTTTACATACATTTTATCCAACAGTAGCTCCCGGTTTTAAAATTGTTGAAAAGCCACAAAACTTAATATACCTACCGTTAAACACCAGTTTCATTTCAGACATCGTACTGAACATATTGGATCAAGACGGTGTTAGTGTTGACTTTAGAGGAGAAACAATTACTATACGGTTACACATCAGAGCGGCAACATAAAGGTCGACATGGGATTAACATTTAAACCGCAACGGAAGGGTCGGGAGCTCAGTAGCTCCTCGACATTGGAAGAGTTAACATCGGACAACATTCGTTTTCTACAGAAGATTGGATTGAAACTTAACAACGATGGATATCCTGGATATATCTCAAGGACCAACATTCGACGAAACACTATGGGAGAAGGAATATCACACGCACAACCCTTACACTTCATCAAAATTAAACAATAACGATGAAATAAGGATTCCCATTCAACAACAAGATATTTACACGTTACCGTGCGAAAGTTATTTGTACATTGAAGGACGAGTACTTAAATTGGATTGAAAAACTGCTTCAACGGTTCCTTTTATAAATAACCCGATGGCATACCTTTTTGATGAAATAAGATATGAAATATCAGGGGTTACGGTTGATTCAACAAAAAAGGTTGGTATAACAACGACATTGAAAGGATTAACATCATTAACACCGCATGAGAAGAATTAAATAGTCACCGCCGGATGGGTTGCCCCTGATAAAGACACTATAACACCAGCTTCCAACGGTCACTTTGATTTTCATGTACCTTTACGATTGCTTTTGGGATTTGCTGAAGATTACAAACGAGTAATAATAAATGTCAAACAAGAGTTGGTATTACTCAGATCTTCAACTAACAAGGACTTGATACTTGCAGAACCTGCAACTACAGAAGATAAACTAGAATGGCAACTACAGTTGGATAAAGTTGTGTGGAGAGTACCTCATGTAAGATTGGCCGATGAACATAGAATCGTATTATTGAGGAAGTTAAAATCTGACCGTGATATTGTAATGCCATTCCGAAGTTGGGAATTCCATGAATATCCTACACTACCTCAGACAGAACGACAAACATGGACCGTCAAGACATCAACTTACTTGGAACGAGCAAGGTATATAATACTTGGTTTTCAAACTAAGCGAAAAGATGTTATCACTGCAAATGCTGGTCAATTTGATCACTGTAAAATAAAGGATTGTAAGGTTTTCCTAAATTCTCAATTCTTTCCATATGACAATTTAAATGTCATGTTCAGCAAAAAACGTTTTTCCATTTTATACGATATGTATGCAAGATTTCAATCGTCATATTATGGAAAAACTAATACACCGCTATTATCACCTGACCAGTATTATTCCAAGGCTCCGATAATTGTAATCGATTGTTCGAAACAGAATGAATCGGTAAAATCATCAAGTGTGGATATAAAAATTGAAATGGAATTTGAAGAACCAGTAGCGGATGGAACTTCGGCATACTGCTTAATTTTACACGATAAAATAGTTACTTACACACCGCTAACCGGAATTGTGAAGAATGTACTTTAAGAAGAATTAGTACAACGTAATTGTATAAATTTTAAGATTTAACAAAAAACATAAAAGAGAGAAAATAATGAGTAGAAATTTCATTATATCTTCGACCGTCGTATGGGAAGCATCGTTCGCAAGATGAGTTCTACTAACGGAGAAAAATACACCTCTGGTTGATGATGATAATAGTTCTGATATAGAAAAACAAGTTGAACGAGAAATGGATGAATTCCTCAAGTTTAACAAACATAAGAAGAAAGAAGAAGAAAAAGAAGAGGTTGAAAAAGAAGTAAAAAGAAAGAAGATTGAAGTTAACATTACAACAAATATTTTAACAGAAGTATTTCTTCGAATTTTCTACCCCATTTCTGCATGCATGACGAAAAATATATCAGTTGGAATTTTAAAAACATTAGATTACTCACCGATTGTTATTTTAAATCATGGAAATAAAATGGTTTCATTTACTGAAACTTCTTGGGAATCATTTATGAAACATCTACATCTTTTGGAATGTTATTTAAGTAACAACACATTTGGAAGAAGAACAAGATTAAGTTTATTAGAATCAAATATTGAAGTTGATATAGTCAAACATCGTGGAGGACATATCGTTCGCTTCAGAGATTTAACTAGACATGATGTAAAATTACATTTGACAAAAGAAGAATTTTACACTTTAAGTTGTACTACCGGTCCCGTCACCAGATATTTAAAACAACTAATATTTTCAAGTGCAATAATCAAAGACTATCTAATCGATACATTGGACAGACAACCTTTCGTTCCACTTTTATACGGTCCTGTGGATACTTCTATTTTTAATCGAATACCTCAAGAAGTGGATATGTGGAGACAATTGAACAACTATCACACCAACTTTAATATCGACGAAGAAGCGCAAGAAGTTAAAGAAGAACAATCGTGTATGTAGTCAGTTGCTGATGAGACTTCATCATGAACAAACGGGTTTCGTTTTCTAATACGCCACATTTAATGGATGTTAAAAGAGGTATAATTGAATTTCAAGCTTTTCGAGGTAATGATGGAAACTTTATTATCAAAGAATTAGTAATTTTGGATATGAACACATCTGTAGTTTATCATTACTTATTTAAACCTCCATTACCATTCAGTAGACTAACAACTAAAGCGAAAGTTACAAACAAATGGTTGAACAAACATTTTCACAACTTAAGATGGGATGAAGGTTTTATTAATTATAACATGATGCCGCACATTATGAATCATTATTGCAAAGAATTCAAAACTATCTACACAAGGGGATTGGAAAAAAGCTAATTGGATACAATCATTTACAACTAACGAAGTGATTAATGCAAAGATGGATAGAGATTTCCAATGCTACTTTAATGAACTTTGTATTTCATCAAAGAGTTTTAAACATCGAAGGTCACAGTGCGCTTTGAAGAATGCTTACCGCCTGAATAATTTCCTTCAACAGAATGGTGGGGGTAACATCGATAATAAAAGCGAGAGCGCTACCATGACGCAGCATGAGTATTACTCGAACCTCCGAAGAGACAACATCTCCGACGGACATTATTATTAACAACAAGATTAACAATAACATTAAGATGGCATCGCAGAACTTCCTTCAGAATTTGGTTGATCAATTCAACGCTCATTCGAAGTCAACAATTTTACCAACGAAGAGATGTTCGGAACTAAAAGAAGAAAAACATTATATCATACATACAATCAAGAAGATGGACACTTCAGTGGGCGATGCTATTAATTGCACATTGAGCGAGGCGCCGTATACAGTTGGTGACGAACCGAAGTTTCAGATATTCCTACCGAAACGATTCGTACAACTTCTACAGAATGAAGATCTTCGTGTTATTCAACCCGGCGCACTCTATTTGGTTTCACACGGACCGAGTGGAAACAACTCAACTGAACTAACTATTCATGTAACACCTTCTACTAATTAGTTTTGTACATAGTATTGTAAATATATGTGTTTGTAATGGTTTCTCAATAAAGATAATATAAAACAGAAAAGAAAAAAAATAAAAGAAGCAACATATTGTTATGTCTTTATACATAGCAATATGTTGTTTTTTTTAAAAATTCCACGGGATGACCTTGACCCAATTTTGTGTGATAATAAAAGTGAAAATTAACTTGTGAAATTCATCAATCTACGACTACCTTTCGTACCGTACGCATCTCGCTCTCTATCACTAAATACAAAACTTCAACATGTCCCTAAAGGTTAAGTGTGCATCTTACGATACCAACACCATTACAAGTTTTGAACAACTTGAAGATTTAACAAACGAAATGCGAGTTTTACTTACCGGTGGTTATCATTTAACTGTTGATGTTAGTGCTACTAATATAAGGATGTTTACTAAAACAAAATATTGCGATGATGAAGTATTTCTTTCTACACAACCTACAACATCTTCATCGCCGACTGGTCAACATAACATCAAGTTCCACAAGTATTACCAATGTGAAATAACTTTTAACAAATAGAACTAAGGAATCACGTGATCAACGTCAAGTGGGGTGATATTTTGTAAAAACTAATCATTCGCTTCCCGACTGTCGCTGCGTCAACACCTAATTTTTAAAGATGTTATACAGAATGATGATTGAACTTGATGGAAAAATCTATGGAAAAGATTACAATACAGTTGAACAAATGACTGAAGATTTAGAAATATTAACTAAAGAAGGATATCAAGCTAAGTTAATTTTGAAATTTCCTGAAATACATCCACTATCAACTGAAGAACTTATCGCTATGGCTAAAGCGGAGAGAGAGAAAAGGTCTGAAGAAAACAAACAGACAAAGTCTGAAGAAGATAAAAAGAAATAAACTTCTTAAGTATCAACATTCCTTACATTAGTAAGGTATAATTTTTTAAAACTTCGTTTAGATGACCTTGAAATTACCCCCCACCACTTTTTGTAGTACATAAAACTCGCTATTCAACACTATAAGCTCTTATTCTTTCACTGGACACAGCAGCGTCAACATGGAAGAACAAAAATACAAATACGAACCCCGTTACTGTTGTGAACAACAATGTACAGATTTAGGACCAATGATGGTGGACGGGTTAGCTTGCACTAAATGTGAATTTTTTGGATCTTGTTACTGCAAGTGCAAAACAAAACAACTACCGCCACCAGAATTGCGAACCTTCAAATTTTACAAATCAAGATATTTTCATACATGCTGTCCTCAAAGATGTTTCAAATTTCATCCTCTCGATCTAGCTCATTGTCAACGCACCAAGTCTCATCAAAATGATTTTTGTACACATATGATAATGAGATGTAAATACAGATCAGATTGGTATTCCGATCCTGTAGAACCATCAAATGTGTAAGTTCGGTTTTACACTATTTTTTAAAACTTCAATTGGATGACCTTGAGCTTTCCCCCACCATTAGTTTTTTAGATTTCCCCCTACCATAAGTCTTTTAGATTTCCCCCCACCATTTGTTTAAATTTTGTATCTTATTGAATCCACCTTTGAAATTATTTCACTTCCAACACTCCGACTAACAACATGGGATCGCCTTTCGTCAAGTTTCAACATATAATAACTGACAGGGAAGAGTTGGAGGAAATATTTCAAAATTTGCTCTCTGTCATGGATAGATATCCTATGAGATGGATCAGACTTGATGTTCACTATTTACGTCCTCGTGAATATTCTTCATCATCGAGTGAGGACGAAACAACGACTACTTCAGCTAGGATGTTTCGGTTTTCTTCATCATCGAGTGAAGACGAAACAAGGGCTACTACTTCAGCTAAGATATTTGAATTGAAAGACGAAGAAGAGGAACTTAGCTATTTACTTAATAACAAGCTCATGCTCACCGAAAAATAGGCCTCCTTAATAAGCACCGATCTTCATTCACTCACCGACTCTCGCACGATGAACAACTCTCCGTTGGCACGAATGAATTCTAGTTTCGAAGTAAATTCTAAAGAAGATTTGCAAGAGATATTTAATACTTTACACGAAATTGTTAGTAAATTCAACACTGTTAAAATGAGTCTGGAAATAACTTACGCCTGTCCTATTTGTGATAAGGTTGACAGTTCTGATGAAGATAGTTTGCTAAATCTTACTCCGCTAACACCTCCACAATCAGACACGACAACAGCAAGTACGGAAACAAATGGTGAGCAACCTCCTTCCCCCACCACTTCGTTGTAATTCAACTCCCCCCACCGCTTCGGTGTAATTAAATTCCCCCCACCGCTTCTTCGTTTAACTAACGTTCCTCGCTTTAACTTCTCATTCCGTCTCCAACATTTGAACTATCGACATCACTTGTTTCAAAATTTCAAACACCAAATAACAACACTAATGATGGATATGATGGATGAAGTTTCCTTCGTCACAAGGATGGAAGAGGAAAAGATGAAGGAAGAAAAATTGAAATTGGAAATTAAACGATTGGAATTGGAACGGCAAAACCAACTCGAGGTATTCCGTTTCTTCAAACTCGTCAAGTACGTCATCTGGGGACTCTGCCTCTACCTCATCCTCGTCGTCGGCGTTTGCTTTTACAACTCCGTGTTTCATCACAAGAATTCAACCTGTATTGCACATTGATTGTATTTGTTTTTGCACATTGATTGTATCTGTTCTTTTTTTTACGAATAAAGTTCACAGAAAATTAAATCCGCCTATCCCGCTATCACCGGGTAGTTCGACTCTCAGAACTATTTCCTGTGGTAGCGGGATAGGCTTTTTTAAAACTTACTCGGGATGACCTTGACATACTTTCCGTAACCCACTTATCAAGTTGAATTTCAATTTTGAACTAACTTTTAATTTATGCGTACCTCCCCCTCCCCTGATACCTTCTCTAACCGACCGGAAGCTGTATGCCCCGGCGCATGGCTTCCGGGGCAGCTGACCTGAGCCAGCGGTAACCAAAACACACTACTA
>JAQYXR010000687.1:40967-64777 GCA_030545055.2 Neoaliturus tenellus
TAAACCCTTCTATTGAATGGCGATTATTTAAATGGCAAATACTTTACCTTTATATTATTTAATTGGATTAAAAATCTTAAATATAAATTATTCCTAGGTTTTTTATTGTGAATTGTTACTGTAATCATAAAGCTAGACTTAAATAATGGCACATGCCAAACTTAAAACGAAAATAACATACATAGTGTTTAAACTTATTTTCCAAGCTCCGTGAGGCGATTACTGGAGTCTAAACAAACCAAATTTATTACAAATTGTACTCATCTTACTTATTATTTTGTCTATCTGTATGTTTATTTTTTCAATAAATACTTGTTAATTTTTAAACGACAAATGCCAATGTCTTAAGACTTGGTACGGTAATTACCTTAGTTAATAGATAATTAACGTTCAATTTCAAGTTTATACCTTGAAATATTTAAAAATGGCGGCCTTTTAAAATATTTACTTATTAATATAAAAAAAGTCATATTGAACGAATATTGATGTAATCATTTATTTAAAAATTTGTATCATAAAAAAAATCAAGGACAAAATTGGTTTTTTCCAAGTTATAAATACCTTACAGAAATTTTGTTTTTAGGACTGAATATAATTAATTAATTAATTATGCCAATGATTCCATTATTAATCAAGCTTATTGGGCATGAGAGCCTGTGCGTAGGTACCAGCCACGCATTAAGTCATCCGTCTATTCCAAAGTGTTTTATAATTTATATATTTACTATTCAACTACTAAACTACAAAAAAAAAATTAAATAGAGATTTTCAGATTTTGTTTAACTATTGTATGCCCTCTGGGTCAGAGCCATTTGGACATATTTTTGCACCTAACTTCACACAAACCATCCTTGAATAATGCGTAATAATGCCTGAAAGTTTCCTTACAATCTGTCGAGCGGTTTCGGAGTCCATAGGCAACATACATATATAAATACATACTTCCTCTTTTATGGATATATATTTCAAATATTCTTTTCCGTAATAATTTATTTCGTTCTTTGAAAATCTATCAAAATAAATTTGTTCTCCATTAGAACCTTTATCCCACCCCTTCTGAATAATAAAAATATCACGATGTTCCATTCAACCCGGAAGACTTGTCATTTCAAATAAATAAAACAATGAAACGATTCGAAGAGAATCCTTAAAAGGAAACTCTTGTATCTTTAAAATTCGTTTGCCTGATTCAGGTATTTTTCCGAATATGAACGAATAATATAATGTATTTATACTGCCATGAAAGTTTCCCATTAAACGTTTTGTTAACATTTTTAGTATACAATACTTAAATTTAGAACTCCGGATTGTTCCATAACGAATATGAACGAATAATGTAACGTATTTATACTGCCATGAAAGGTTTGCATTAAACGTGTTGTTAACCTTTTTAGTATACTATACTTAAATCTAGGAATCCGTATTGTTCTACTGTATAACAAAGTCAAGGCTTGCAGTTTATTCCTATCACTCATAATATGTTATAGTTATCAGTGTTAAAAATTAATTATCTTGTCTCAGAAAAATGATTGTTATATTTTAAAGTAATTAATACGATGCAACTTGATAGTAATACATATTATAATCGTCAAAATGGAATGAAAACTAAAAGAGAAGGATTTTTATCATAAAGAAATATACGTGTGAAATTAAATTATATATTTTGATACTCAGGAGGATAAAATAATGTCAACTTTAATTCTTAATAGCCAAACACTGTTAGAAATGATAGGATTTTACAACAAAAAAATATTCCACACCTTTATCTTCAACAAATTGTGTTTAAAAAATTTTAATTTCTCAGAAATATTCCAAAATTTTTTTAGAACTTTCTGGAAACTTGAATAGTAAAATGTGTAAGAAATAATTAAAAGTAAATTTGATAAAAAGTTATTTAACAAAAAAGAAAACAATATACATCGTTGAGGGAGTTACAATTTAATGTCACTAAAGTACAAAGGTTGTGCAATATAAAACTAAATTTTCATAGTTTTGTTTCTAAATAAAGGTGTAATGAGACTGCTATGAACTGGCTTGAAACGTGGGCCGATAATTAGTTTCCTTTAACCAACCAGCTCTCGCCATTCCACCGCCATTAACAACACATAATTGTTGGTTCGAGTTCAAAAGTATTCAATTGGCAATTGAAAGACTTCAACATCACCCACCTCTATAAAGATCAATGCACGTAATTTTGCAGTGTGGGAGATTTTAATCACCTGCTGTTAAAAAAAGTAACTTTAATCTTTTCACTTTTATATTACTTTAACTTTTTTATTCAGCCAGATCTTTACAGACTATTCTAATAAATGTCTTAATCTTTCTAAGTAGTGTCAAATTGTTGGTGCTGGCCCAGTTCAAGGTCACCTGAGGGATGACGTCATCGAGGTCAATGACCTCACCGATGACGTCATCGATGACGTCATCGATTGCGTCATCGATGACGTCATCACTAATGACGTCATTTCTATGACGTCACACCCATGACGTCACAGAAATGACGTGTTGATGACGTCATCACCCCTTACGTCATCAAAATGACGTCACCGACGCCACTGAGGTCAAGGTCACGCCGAAACTTAAAATTTTTTGGCACTTTTGCCGTTTCTCGCACTACGCTCCGAGTTTCAGTCAGAGTCCCCGTGACCTTGACCACTTGGAGCGAATGTCCGACGAGAAACGGCAAAAGTGCCAAGTTAAACTCGAGTTTCTGACATGACCCTGCCTAAATGGGCAATCGGTTATCCCTCAGGTGACCTTGAACCAGAACAACACCAACAATTTGATATTACTGTGACCTTGAAAACCTAACAACGGAGCGCCGACACCGATGCGCACCCCACGACAGCCACCGAGTGACTGACTATCAGGCTCTGTGTACTCTAGGTATATGGGGAAGTGGAGGGGGAAATCTCAAGGTCATCCAAATGGAGTTTTAAAAAAGTTGAAGAGTAGAAAGACTACTCTTGTGCTTCCTGGGCGACCTCATCAACCTCTAATGGATCTGTAAACCAATCCGATCTGTAGCGGCAGGAGTCCAGAAAACAGGTGCACCACCCATCAGGTTGTCCGTAGCATTTCCGACAATTGGTAAGATTGGAGAAGTGAAATTTAATACACCGCTGCGGACAACAAGTGTAAAAGTAGTTGGATTTGTAGATTTTGAAAGTTTGTAGTACCGGTGGTGGCAGCTGTTGGTTCTTGCATCTACACCTGCAACATCCGAAGCATTCACATTGCCGGCAGGCCAGCCCGTCCACTTGCCATCTTGGTAGTAGGAAACACTTGCCCTCGCAGCAATAGGTTGTCCCTGTCTCTTCCTCCCAAAGCTTCTTTGCACAATGGATGACGCCTTGTATCTCTAAACACTTATGCTCGCAACATGAGACACGCTTAGTTTCCATACTTGATGTTGCTTCGGCGAGGGAGCAAGATGAAGTGATGCCGTGGTCAGCGGGAATGGAGCTTATATAAACTAAGGTGAGTGGAGGGGGAAAGGTCAAGGTCATCCAAATGGAGTTTTAAAAAAAGAAAAGAGTAGAAAGACTACTCTTGTGTATCTATAGCGATTTCATTGATAGTGAGTGCTTCTGTATGCCAAGTTGATCTGTACTGACAGGCTCCTAAATAATGTTTGCAAAAACCTGCAAAATGATTGTTGCACAATTTGCAGCCAGTTAGCTGTTTTAATGTGAATTCAATGCAACGTTCAGGGCAACAAGTGTACTTATGCCCTCTCATCTGGTACACATGGAATGTCTTCAACTCCGGTTTCGGCTTCTTCCAAGACTTGCACTTACACATGCATTGACCAAAAGCTTCACATTTTCTACACGCCAGGCCATCCGCAACATCAATGTCATTCGGCCATGAAAAACATTTCCGTTCGCAACAGTAGTTGAGTTGACTCTCCATGTTGCTGTGGTGAAGGTGCGCGATGAAATGATGCTGCAGTCATTGAGAGTGCACCTTAAATAAACTCGGTGGAGGGGGAAAGGTCAAGGCCATCCAAACGGAGTTTTAAAAAAGATAACTAGTCGTCCTCCTCCTCCTCCTCCTCATCCGTTGTACTTAGAGAGCTGTCAGACGAAGAGCCCCGTGCAGGTGCTCCCCAGATGAAAAACAAATCAATATTAAAACGAAGACCAGGATCTTGCATCATCAATTCCTTTAATTTGTCACATACTAAGTCGACCTTGTGTAAGGTGTCAACAACAAGCTTCCAATTCGTTGGTTCAATATAACTTGTAGTAGAGTCTGCCTCGCTGATAACCACATCCTCCGGCCGTATTGGAGTGTAAAGATGTGTAAAGTTCTTCGGCTGTAGCTGAGGTTCAGGCTGGCTGGAAGTGGAAGGTTGAGTGTGGACCCCTGTCGCATCGAAATCCATAGTCATTCTACATTCAATGTTGGGGTTTTCGTTTAATACATACACCAATTTCTCATGCAACATATCCACTTCTGCCGAGTCTTGCAGATGAACATTCCAGGAAAATGGCCATTCTTCATCCGTAGTGGAGTCAACTCGAGAAAGAGTGCTGTCCGCCATGATAGCTAAGCAAGGAATGATGTGAGCTACAGACTGTGGTAACAGTATTGAAAAGTAGAGGGGGTAAACCAAAAGTACGTGGAGGGGGTATTTTCAAGGTCATTTAATTTGGGTTTTAAAAAAGGAAATTCTGGAGGGGGAATTCTCAAGGTCATCCAATTTAGGTTTTAAAAAAAAGGAATGAAGCTTACTCCTCTTCAGCCTCGTTGTCCCCTGCATCTTCATCAGCCTCATCTTCATCGACGTCAGACTCGCCGTAAGGATAGATCGGGGACATGGGCGAATATTGTGGAGATTGTTGACCGTTGTTGTCGTCCCCTTGCATTCTAACTTGGGACCAATCATAATTTAAATTCATTTGTATTATGATCCCAGGGTTGTCCCGCAGTATTTCCTTCATACGTTCGCAAATTGACTCCAAATAGTGTACACTATCGATCGACAGTGTCCAACCCGTACTTGTACCGACATCAGTAGTGGAGTCAGCTTGGCTGATGGTGTTGTTGTCTGCCATGGTTGCTTGTCGGACGAGGAATGACGGTTGATGTGATGCTCATGCAGGAACATGGTGAAGTGGTGGGGGGTGTGGTGGAGTAGTGGGGGAATTTTCAAGGTCATCCAAACGGAGTTTTAAAAAAAAGGAAAACTTACAAAGTAACATTGAAACTTTCCAATTGATGGTGGCGAGCGTTTTCTTCTGCAACCTTGCCGACACATGTGACTATGCCGTACAGTATGAAAAGTACAACCATAATAAGGCCGAACAATAAAAGATAGCCGTTGACTATCATGATATTTTCTGAGTGGATCTGTTTTCTTCTTATCGCCCTCTCCTGCATCCTCTTCTCCAACTCGTGGACGAAGTCACAACATGCGTGAGGACATCTTTCATCTGTTGGTAGGTTTGCCATTGTTGATGTTGTCGGTGTGGCTGTTGAAGATGGAATGAGGTTTCCAATTGCGATGTGCCATGTACACCAATAGTCAAGTGGTGGGGGTAACAAAGCAGTGGAGGGGGAAGTTTCAAGGTCATCCAAATTGTGTTTTAAAAAAACCTATCTTGTTACTGAGCTTATATGTCAGTAACAAGATAGGTGTTTTTGCTCTTTTACTTCTTTAATATAATGAAAAAATATACATATTCTACAATGGTTAGGATAAGAAATACAACTGCTAGTCAGCTGAAGTAGTCCAAGTTGTCTGGCTCGGTCTTCATGGACGCTGGTGAGGAAGCCGTCGAGGAGTGTCCAGGCTCTTCCTTTGACTGCCGGGTGTTCCGTATATTGCAAGCGTAAACTTGCACATTTATACGGTAGCCTCGTGCCACCATCAGCTGCAACTCCTTGTATAAGTCGTTTAGCTCCTGCTGAGTCTTGATGCTCACCTCCTCGTAACTTGCGCAACTAACGTTGAGGGACATCCTGATGTTGCTAGGTTGGCTGCTGGAGTAGAAATGAAGCCGAGGCACAGCGTTTGGAGGTACATGGAAAAGTGGTGGGGGGTGATGGTGGTGGGGGTATGGAAGATGCAATTAAACACTTCTAAACTTTTTCCATTGATACAAAGGGATGGAACAAATAGCACAGGTGTCCTTGTAGTTTTCAAATCTAAACATTGGTGCTAGAAATCCAAACTGTTTTCTACCACCTTCCTGTACGAACCGTCGAAGGTCTCTGACGGCAGCATTGCCACAAGGCCTACAAAACTTTTCCCCGTCTTGGAACCTATACCAGGAGTATCCCGAATACCCTCTATTATCTTTCTTGTACTCCTCGATATCCTGCTTTACTGTTATAGGGATATTATCTCGTAAAGCCGTCTGGAATAAAGATGCGTCAGTTATAACTCGTTGTAAGCAAAGCTCGTACAAGGTGCTCATCGTTTGCTAGTTGGCAACAGACTGACCGTCCTTTGCATCCAAGCAGGTTTGAATCCTAGTGCGGTAGTGGGGGTAATTACGGTAGTGGGGGTAGTTGTGAAATGCAAAGGTCAAAGGTCAAGGTCACCCGCGAAGTTTAAAAAAAAATGCAACATATCAATACGTGAAGTCTGTCACATATTGATATGTTGCATTTTTTGTTTTTTTTTTATTTTTTTGTCTTTTATGATTCGTTTATTTATAAAACATTACAACAACAACATATGTACAACATTAAAACTTAAATCTAACACTGCTGCTTGTCAGCGATGTGGATGGTCAACTCTGTAGAATTGCTACCCGTGCAGCCGTGGGACACCAGGTATAGACACCCGGGTTGAATAGAGCGAAGATCCTCGTTTTGTAGAAGATGGACGAATCTCTTGGGCAGGTACACCTGGAACTTTGGTTCATCCCCCGGAGTAAACGGTGCCTCGCTGAGACTGCAGCAGATGGCCTCCCCAACTGTAGTCTCCATCTTCTTCATAGCATGGATTATGTAGTGCTTCTCGTCTTTTAGTTCCGAGCACTTCTTTACAGGTAATATTGTTGACTTGGAGTGAGCATTGAACTGCTCGACCAAAGTCTGAAGGAACTGGTGAGATGCCATGGTCAGGTTACAGATCGTCTTCTTGCTCGGAGATGTTGTCGTCTCGGAATCTCGAGTAATACTCATGCCAGGTCCCTGTCTGCTCCCCACTTATATACTCTCCGTTACCCCCACCACTCCCCAATTCCCCACTTTGAAGGTAAGAGGCGAGTTTATAGGCATTTTTTAAAGCGCAATGTCTATCTTTATCATGTTCTGGGCTTTTTGTACAAATACATATGGTTTCCAGCATGTATTGATAATTCTTATCCAATTCCACATCATTAACCGGAACATGAGTAAATCCTTCGATCCATCTTTTCTTTTCCAGCCCCTTTGTGTAAATATTGGTAAACTTGTCTGAAAAGTGATGCATAATGTGATACAAGTCCGTGTAACTTGTAAAACCATCATACCAATCGATATGATGGAAGTGTTTTGAAATCCATCTGTTGGTAGTAGCGGCTTTACTAGTTAAAGACGAATAAGAACATGGTGGTTTAAATAAAAACGAATAAGGAACACTTGTATTCATGTCCAAAAACACAAGTTCTTTTATAATGAATCTATCATCATTACCACGAAACGCTTGAAACTCAATAATACCAGGCTTGGACTTTACTTGTTGTTCTTCTCCCTTGTCCATTTTGAAGGTCACACGTCTGCTCATTACGAAGTCAGGAGGTCAACTGATTTCCACACCACGGTAGGTACTACTTTTATACCAGGCCGTACAGTTGTTGGCGCGTTGGTGTATATTTAACGTGGGCACCGTCCCCAATAGGCCTAACCCCACAAAATGTTGGTTATTGTTTTAAAAACTAACCATTGTCATTTAAGTTTCCATCTTTATATTTTCCTTATTTTCATTTTCATCACTAACACTTGATTCTTCTCCTCCATCTTCCTCTTCTTCCTGTTTTACTGATTTCTTATGTAGTTGAGCGTACTTTTCCAATTGTCTCCACATTTGTACTTCATGAGGAACTCTATTAAATATAGAAGTATCCACAGGTCCGTATAATATAGGTGCGTCCGGTTGTTTGTCCAATGTGTCTTCCAGATAATCTTTAATAATCGAACTTGAAAACACCAGTTGTCTCAAGTATCTTGTTATTGGTTCAGTAGCACAAGTTAAAATGAAAAACTCCTCTCGATTAAGTTGAATTTTGTTATCATGTCTTGTTGTGTCTCTAAACCGTAGCTGATGATCACCACGTTGTTTAATGATATCAATTTCCACATTTGAATCCAAAAGTCCTACTCTTGTCTTTCTTCCAAACATGTTACTACTTAAATAGCATTCTAGTAGATGCAAATGTTTCATAAACGATTCCCAAGCACTGTCCGTAAACAAAATCATTTTGGGTCCATGAGTTAAAATTACAGTAGGGGAATAATCTGTAGATTTCATAACACCGATTAAAACACTTTTATCCAAACTGGAAGAGATTGGGTAAAATATTCGCAAAAATACCTCACTCAATATGTTTGGAGAAATATTATCTTCAATATCCCTTTTTCTCTTTTGTATAGTCTTTCTTCTTTTACCTTTTTCTTCAACATTATTACTGGCGTGAAGTTGTCCGCAAACGTTTTGTTCACCTCCTTCCTGGTGACCTTGAGGATCTAAAAACTCAGATATCTCCTTCTCAATATCTACCACATTTTCAGGTGTACCACTAGGAGAAGCCATATTGAATACGATGCTACCCATACAACAGTAGGCAACAAACTGATGAGGAGCGGTCTGTACGCTCTGCTTTTATACTCGCGGAATGAAACAAAACCGGTTCTTACAATACATTTTTAACAATTCCAGTTAAAGGTGTGTATGTTACGATTTTATCATGTAGAATTAAACAGTATGCAGTTGTATTAGCCGGTATAGCATCGTTGAATTCCATTTCTATTTTTATATCCACACTTGAAGACTTTACTGATTCATTTTGTTTAGAACAATCGATTACAACTATTGGGTAGGCATCGAAATATTTGTCAGGTGGTAATAAAGGTGTATTTGTTTTACCGTAATATGAACTTTGGAATCTCGCGTACATATCGTACAATATACTGTATTTTTTCTTAGTGAATGACACATTTAAATTGTCGTATGGAAAGAATTGTGAATTTAAATAAACTTTAATATTTTTCAAGTCACAATGATCAAATTGTCCTGCATGTTTAGTAATGTCGTCTCTTCTACCTGTTTGTAAACCAAATATAATATATCTGGCTCGTTCTACATAATTCGATGTTTTAACAGTCCAAGTGTGTCGATCCGTAGTAGGTAAACTGGGATGCTCATGAAATTCCCAACTTCTAAATGGAATAACAATATCACGATCGGCTTTTAATTTTCTTAAAAGTAGCATTCTATGCTCGTCAGCCAATTTAACATGTGGAACTCTCCATACAATTTTGTCTAATTTTAATTTCCATTCTAAAGTCGCATCTGTAGTAGCATCTGCAGCTTTAATAATGTCTTTATCGTTAGAAGATCTCAACAAAACTAATTCTTGTTTAACGTTTAATATTATTTTCCTATAATCTTCAGCAAAACCAAGCAGCAAACGTAATGGAATATGAAAATCAAAATATCCATTTGGATTTGGAGTGATCGTGTCAATTGTAGGTAATACCCATCCGGCAGGTTTAAGTAAATTGGTTTCATTGGGTGTTATAGATGTTAATCCTTTTAAAGTTGTCGTAATACCTACTTTTTTAGTGGAATCAACTGTTACACCTGATATTTCATATCTAATTTCATCAAATAGGAAAGCCATAGGATTATTTATAAATGGAACTGTTGTACCAACAGTAGTACCGTCCTTTTTAGTAACTTGTCCTTCAATATAT
The DNA here is from genome assembly GCA_030545055.2 of Neoaliturus tenellus. Taxonomy (NCBI): domain Eukaryota; kingdom Metazoa; phylum Arthropoda; class Insecta; order Hemiptera; family Cicadellidae; genus Neoaliturus; species Neoaliturus tenellus. The sequence continues at coordinate 50,883 of JAQYXR010000687.1, forward strand.
AAGTAACTTTCACATGGTAGTGTGTAAATGTCTTGATTTTGTATGGGAATACGAATTTCATCGTTATTGTTTAATTTCGATGAAGTGTAAGGGTTGTGGGTGTGATATTCTTTTTCCCATAGGGTTTCGTCGAATGTTGGACCCTGCGCTATATCCAGTATATCCATACTCGGTTAATTTTAATCCAATTCTCTCTAAGAAACGAATGTTCTCGCGTGTTAACTCCTCCACAGCTGAAGAGCTACTAATGCGGTTTCCCGTAGGTTGTTCGCTTTTAAATGTTAAACCCATAGTTTTGTATTAAAGTGTCGATTTTAAATGTAATCTAATCGTAATAGGCTCTTCTCTGAAGTCTACCAAGTTACCGTCTTGATCCAATACGCTCAACTCGATGTCTGAAATGAAAGTGGTGTTCAACGGTAGATATACCAGGTTTTGTGGCTTTTCAACAATTTTAAATCCAGGTGGTACACTTGGGTAAAAAGTATGTATGATGTGGGTGTTAGCCCCATCCCTGTAAGCACCTTGTATAATGTTACAAGTTATGTCTATACTATTGACTTTTAATATTGTTACTGTTTTCTTACCGGAATGTGTTACATCTGGTTCTAAAACAGGCTCATCGTTGGAAAATCCTAATAAATCACCAATTGAGTTTGGTTGAGTGAAATCTATATAATATTTGGAAGTAATTTCAGCTTTCATCGTATTATTATTACCTTTTAATGTTATATTGTCTTTTCCCATTTTAGTTTGCAAAAATTCATTTATATGATCAATTTCATAAGAACCTGTGGGTAACCTGCACTCTTGTAAGTCTGTAAATTTTCCACTGGCATCCTTTCCCTTATAATAATGCAATATGTTATTTTTACCTTCCGTAACATTGGGAATAGAGTTGTACGTTGTAAAATCCAATAGTGCCGCCTCCCAAAACCTTCCTTTTTGCAAGCGTAACGCTGGAAAAAGGATACTTCGTAAAGTGGACGATTTTCCTGTTAATGATACCGTATAGGAAGACATCTCAATAGTGACTGATACTTTTAGCTAGAAATTCCAAACATAAATGGCCGCATATTGAAGTATTATCAGGTTGTTCTCTTTTATAGTTATAATATATGTTTTTAGCAGATTTAAAGTAATTTTGAAGTTCTTTTGGTGGTGGCAAATTACCGAAACTATCAAAATAATATACATTGTTATTTAGTTTCTTATAACAAACCCAATGGGTGCCAGGCCCTTCAGTATTATCCAAATTTACAATTCCAGTCTCATTTTGCCACATTTTCTTTGGTAAACTGTCTTTCATAAACACACCGCGGAAAAATGGTATTTTTAAACAGGAAATATATTTAAATAATTCAATATTGGTTAATGCTTTATGTGGTATGACCAATTGATTTCTTTCATTTAATATGCACGATAAGGTCTTAGGTAAAGACCTGCCCCGTTTTTTACCATTGACCATACGGTGGGCTTCTTCCTGCCTTTTCTTGTAGATCGTCGTCTTCTTTTTATATTTCCTCCATGTTTTCTTGTGGTTGACCTCCTTTTTACTCTCCTTCTCCTCCTTCTTCCACCTCCTACTGCTGTTTTAGCCTTCATACCTGCTGTTACTGCTAAAGCTGCTGCTTTTTCTGCTATGCTAGCGTCACTTGATTTTACTCGTTGCCAAGCTATGTCCGCAAGCTTTTTGTCAGCTATTGATCTATTTTTTGAATCGGCAAACGTGGAATATGCGATATCGTGTTCTTTACAAGCCTGATCTAACTTGTTTATGCCAGGATCGCCTCTTTCCAGTCGTTTTTTCAATTTAGTTCCTGGTCCGCAATACTGATAACCTCCTGGTATATGAAATTCGTATGGTAATGCGTCTATTGCTCTATTTACTATGGATCCTACTGGAATTTGTTTTAAAGCTTTACTTAACAGAGAAACCGCTGTGGACGTGATCCCACCTCCTTTTCTTGCAGTGTCTCGATATGGACTGATGTACTTGAACGTCATTATTGTCCTTTTATAATGGCAATGTGCAACTCATGTGTTAACTCTATGACAGGTTGCACATAAATGAAGTCATTTATTGAGTTATTTACTTAAATATCAATATCACCCCAATCTGATGATCTAAACTGTTTCGTTTTAGGGTTAATAAAGTATTTATTATAAATTTCTCGTTTAATATACTCACCTCTCATGGATTCAGCATAAGTATTATGACCTGATTTTCCTTGAAGAATATCTGGTGTAAAATGATTGTGTAAATCAAATATCGCATTACCTAAAACTTTTACAAGAAAATTAACAGTGACAGCATTATCTACATGTTCAGGGTCTTTAAGGTTTGTTATACGTTTATTATTACAATTATACACTTTACTATCCTTTAATGATGTTGTAATGGTCTGTCCTACAGTTGCAGCATCATTTGCTTCTCTTCCTTGTGCCAAGTCTCTTATCACTCTATTTTTACATGTAAACCATCTAAAATATCGATCTGGATCTAGATGTACGGTTTGTGATAAAGCAGCTGCATCTTGTTTTTCATAACCCCATCCCATATTTGATAACTTTTTATCCATGCAATCCCAAGCATCATTTTTGTATGTTAATAAATTAAACTTTTCATTACCTTGAACAAATTCATCCCCTTGCTTCGATACTACTTGATCTTGTTTTACAAAAGAGGTTGTTTCTTGTTTTAAGGTTTCCATCATTTGACCCACTGTTGCACCATCTGATGGCGCCGAACCATCTTTAACATTTGCTAAACAATTATTAAAACAATCTATAACCCCTACATCACGTATGATGCAATGATCTTTAATATATTTTAGATTTACAGCATCGTTTTCAGTTTTTGGATAGCCTATATCATTAATAACAAATTTATAAAAAGAAAATCCATCTTTTGTCTTTTCAGGTATCAAAGAATGTAAATAGCGTCTATTTACGCTGTCTTTTGCATCTTTAGGGTCATCTACGTTGGATATACGTTTATTGTTGGCACTATACGTTTTCCCATTGAATTTTAACGTATTTTTTAATTCAGATGACAAATAACCTTTGTTTATCGCATCACCATTTTCATTTGGTTTACCAACGTTGATAATTCTATGATTTTCCGCGTCATATGTGTTATTTTGTAGTTTTAATGTTGGCGATATCTTTTCCTTTAATATTTTTAGATTTATTGCATCGTTTTCATCCGAAGGATCTTTTATGTTTTTTAACCTTTTATTACTCATATCATAATCTCCATCAGGTGTTTGTGGTAAACCAGCACTTCTTTTTAAACTATTGGCATAATATAACCCATCCGAGGAGTAACGTCCGAACTTGTCGACACTCATAGTGCAACTGAATAGTATTCTAGGGAGTAACGCATTTTTATGAGATTACCCCACGGTTTCGGAGTTCATCCACTAAAGCCACCCATTCGTTTTCCAATCCAGTATGACCCGCTTCTTTAGCTTCATGTATTAGTTTCATTCTATCAACCAATTTATTGATATTATTGTAATAAATCACATTTGTGTTATACAGTTTCTTCATTAAACCTGTACCTGTAACAGACTTGTTTCTTTTTCTTGGTTCTGTAGCACTTATATCCAAAGTGGATGACACAAACCTTCGTTTTACAGGTTTTCTTGGTATTATTGGCATTGGTTGTCTTCTCGTTGTTGGTATTAACTTGGATACAAATTCTCTATATTTTAAAGACTTTGATCTAAAAACAGGTTGGTCAGCTGAATACTTCCTCCTGTATGCATTAGTTTGTTCCAAAATCTTTTTATATGCTTCCATGTCTTTTTCTTTAACTAACAATTCTAAAGGCTTATTTTCAAATAATAATTCAAATAATCCTCTTGTGCCCTTATATCTTTGATCACCAACAATAATATTATCATGTTCATCAATGTTTACCGGGCTATTACCAACCATTAAACCCTCTTCTGTTAATCTTACTCCATAACTATGGTAGTTTTTATTAGGGTTTGTTCCAGCTAACATTTTTATCATGTATTTCCTTCCTAAAGGTCCTTTGTTATGAATGTTTTCACCCAACAAGCTTATGTTTGACGGACCTTCCCTTGCTTCTTCTTTTTCCTCTTCACTAGCAGTTGATACAACTTCATGTCCTCTTTTGACTTTTACTTCATATAATTCTCTTATTCCACTATAGTCTGGTGATTCTAGCTCTCTTTCGGGTTCTCCACCGGTAAAACCACTATATGTAGAGGATTCCGGGTCTTCATCGCTAAAATCTTCTGATTTTACATTTTCTCTTTCAAACTTTGTAATAGGTGCAATCGCATCTCCTTCCAATACAGGTTTAGCAAATTTTTTGTTTAATTGTTTCAAGGGTTCAGTAATAGGTTTAAAAGTAGATTCAAGGAATTTCTCCCTCTCGCTAATACCTAGTTTCAATGCTCTGTTTTTAGCCCGAATAGAATCACTAAGTGATTTTATTTCTTTTACTAATTTTTCTTGGTTAACCATGTTTGTAGCAAGACGTGTTGTACAACAATGAATGTGTTATACCACGTTTAATGTATTAATATAAATTTATCAAATCCTATCCTGTATCGACCATTGTTTAGCGGTTGTTCCTTCATAATTGTTAGGAACCCATACTTTTCAGCCCAAGCCTTTCCACACAACTCTTTAAATCGTTCAAATGTCATATCCGCATTTACATGATCAAAATATATATGTTTTAGGTTGGTTTCGTCCTGTTTAAATACAATTAACATGTTTGCATTGTCTCTAATGAGTTGTTTAGGTATTTTGCTGTAAGTTTGGCCAATATAAATGCTATCTATGTTGTTATGTCGACCCATAGCGAAGTAATTCCTTATTGTGTTTTGGTTTTCACAAGATACATCGTCGAATATAAACACGGAGAATGGTTTAGCTTCTTGTGGCTGCATGACACTCTCGCTTGCATTAAACTTTAAATATTTAACTTCAGGCACATTAGTCAGTATTTTTTCCAATAATTGATACTTTGGTTGTTGTAGTGATTTTGAAAATACATATAGATTGTTAAATCGTAATCCTTTAGGGTTTGTAATCAAATTGAATACTACATTAGTTTTTCCACAGTTGGAAGGTCCGGTAACCAGACAACGAACGGTGTTTGGTAACAAATTGCCATGCTTCCCACTATTGAATTCTGAATTATCCACTGTGAGTTCATCTATATTATTAATAGTAAAACTCTCTTTTTGTGGTACTATCTCCATCCTTTGTAATGGTTCAACCTAAAATGATTCTCTATCGTTATATCAAATCCTTTTTAGGTATCCAAGAATCTTCCGTCTTATTAAATCCTAACCATCGTACTTTGACCTTATCTTTTTTCCGTTGCAACACCTTTTCAACTAAATATACATCGCCTACTGTTGATTTTAACATTTCATGTCCATAAAACCCTCCTTCAAGCAATTGTCCTTTATTATCTTTTAAAATATATGTCTCAGGTACTGTAGGTTGTACTTTGAATACAGTAAAAACCTCATTGGTCCAATTTGGCAGGTATCTTTTACTGAATACACCTTTATATTTACTTATTCGCACTTTATCACCCACATTAAATTTTTTAGGCTTTAGTTTTTCAACTTTTGGTTTAGTATTCGTTTTTATACGTTTTAATACAAGGTTTTCATTTTTACTAGTTACTTGGTTTGGTTTCATCCCGATAGTCCTATGAAATTTGTTATTGTAATCGTTTATAAGTTTTGGTAACATATCAATCCATATGTGCGATCCTCTGTTGGAAAACATTTTATACATTGCACTTTTTAAAGTTCTGTTGAATCTTTCGATTATTGAGGCTTTTACTTCTGAATTGGTTGAATAATGGTTTATATTGTGTTTTTTCATTAAATTTGCAAATTCCTTATTAAAATATTCTTTTCCATCATCTGTTTGTAAATGTTTAATAGTATGTTTGTCTCTTTGTATAGCTGTTTCCATTGCTTTTGTAACACTTTTGCCACTTTTATCTTTTAGTGGTAAAGCATCTGCCATTTTTGAAAAACAGTTAATAACAGTCAATATGTATTTATATCCTTTATTTTGTTTGCTATAAGGAATCATTTCGATTAAATCCGCTTGATATAAATCATTAATTCCTTTTATCACCGTATTTCTTCGTGGAAACTTTCTTCTTGCAGGTTTATGAAGTTCGTTGACAATTTGTTGCTTCAAGTCCTTCATATTGCAGGTTTCAATGTTTGTTGTATCACATGTATAATCACAATGAATGTTGTTTTAAATATTCACATCATTTATATGGGTCAAGGTCATCCAAACTTGCTGTAAAAAAATGGGGAACACGGCGTTGGACTTGCCGTGTTCCCCATTTTTTTACGGAAGGAGAAAGGAATAAGGTCGTAGTTGTAGAAGGACGAAGAATAGGTTACTAGTTGATAGGGTTTAGAGAGTAGTGGCCAAAAGGAAGAGTGTGGATTTTGTCGGGCATAATGTATCTTTTATCATCCCGAGCTGACAACGCTTTTTTAATTTCGGTGACACTGTAGACTTGATGCTTAAAGCTTCGGATATTGTTGAATGTTGCTGATATCGTAGTATCTTCAAACAAACAAGTCTTGTAGTGGTCAAATGTCACGTGTTTTTTCAAATAAGATGTCTTCACTCCTTTTGCTTTCTTCACTGTCGGTGTGTTGTTCTCGTGGTACATCTTAAATGAATACAATTTCGCCATCAGCGCCACTATTTCTTCTAAAAGCATTCCATTTGCTTCATCTTTGAATTTTCCAATTACTTTTTTATATTTTTCATTAAAATTTGGATGGTTTTTCGGATAGTCAGAAAAATCGAAATCTTCTTTGTATGGAAAAGTCCTTAGGTCTTCATACATGTCCAAAGTCTTTATCCAGTAGATAAACGCGTCCGTATCCATGTATGCGACTCCAATGTTTTCCCTTCCGTAATGTTTAACCATTTTGTTATAATGGAAATCATACATCAGGGTTTTACTTATATCCAAAATCGACATACCTATGTATAACGGACGGTCCATGACTATTGTTGTTTTCTTCATACTGACAGCGACTAGATTTTCGTTTATAATCATGGATGTTCCGAAATTTGGTTTTTGCACTAATTTTTCCAATTTCCTAGGATCACTCACTAATTTTACATTTTTGTGTTTTCTTTTGTTCTCCAAGGTCTTCCCAAAGATGGCATTGTTCATTAATTTATAGAAGTCCTTTTCAAATGCTGTTGTCGCTGCAGCTCTTCTTGCAGTGTTGGAATCAATATATGGTTTCAACCAGCAAGACTGGGTGAATTCAATTGCTCTATGAATTCTCACTATACGTAGACCCAATTCAAGAGCCTGTTGAACTACCCAGTAGTGAGCCACATAGCGATCCTTATTCTCCAAGGTCATCATCAATTTTGGCCATCTTCCTGTCGGTGAAACTTCAGTCTTGGCTAGGAGAGGCAAGTCGTAGTGATGGTCATGAAGGTGCTCCGGGTATTCAAAATCACAGTCCAAAATATAGCCTTTTGGACCATCCTTTGGAATCTGTGAGATGTCTCCGATGGTGGCCGGGTCGATCCACTTGAAGTCAGCGTAGGGAAGCGGATTTGACATTGCCCAACCATAAAGGTTGTTTGCATCAAAATAGCCAAGGTAGACCGATGGTTGTTGCTCGTCGAAGCCGGGGATGTACTTGTTGTTGGCTTTGACATGACGTGTTACAGCTTGTGTCAAACCGCCCCGTACACCAGATTCCATCATGAGCACCATATCAATATCCGTTAGAAGTTCCAGTCGACAGTTGGTTGACTTTAGCATAGCTTGCCATGCTAATCCTGGAGATGTGTACGAGTGTAGAGGGTCCAGTCCATAGGCGGAGAAGCAGGTGTTTCTGAATTCTTCCATCACATCGCACAGCAGAGTTACGTCCAATTTTATATAAAAGTCAGAATATTCCCCTAAGGTTTGAATGTTTAGTTGGTTCCAAACATTACATGCATGATTGTAGTCTTCAACGGAGATTTCACTTTCGTTTAATTTGCTGTTGAAGGCTTCAATCGGCGGTAGACTGGTTTCTTCAAATTTTTCTGTAGAAGTTATGTAATCGTAGGGGAACACTCCTTTCCGTAATACTAGGTCTAATTTATCTTCAGGTACAATTTTTCTGGTTTCTTTTAGGTCTTCTCTTCTTAGGTTCTCTGACAATTTGTCTAAACTAGATGCCATAAATCTGTAAGAGTCTACGAAGCGAAGTTTAATTTTACCTACTGTTTTTGAAAAGCTGATGTACTTTTCCAATGTTGTAGCAAGAACATCAATTTTACCGTCATCTCTTCCTAACTCCGGGATAATAAAGTGGGAGTCGTAGCCGCTAAGATTGTGTAAAACGACAGGAATAAAGTTTGGCAGTTTGTAATTTATATTGCATGAATTACAAGCAGCTCCTCTGTATAACCCTGTCAGGTGATCGTGATCTCTTACTTTTGGATTTTCTTCACTGAACATCTTCTTGCATAAATAGCATCTTGTCGCTAAGTTGTATTCTTCTTGTTGATTTTGGTTTAAAGGTTCCATAGGTACAATATTACCGAACAAGCGTTGAACCTTTCCAGCAATATCGTACAGTTGGTCTACAAAATACTTAGCGGCTTCTTCACCACGGTAGAGTATTGGAGTGGATGTTAAACCATAGTCTTGCAATTGGTTTTTAGACAAGGTTGATTTAACTAGTAAACAAAAACTGTTGGGCTGATGCAACTGATATTTTGTTCTTCTAGTCACTTCGCCGTCCGGCAGCTCCTGTGGTACTAACGTTGATTCAAAATCTGCATAGACCACTATTGGAATTCGGTATTGGTGAACTGTCTTGTTAAATTGGATACACGCTCGAGATGGTGGTGGCAGACTAATCTTCACTTCATAGTTCTCGTTGCAAAGTCTTTTATGTTCCAATAACCAGTCCAATCCTCCACGTCTTGAATCTTTCCAAGAAAAGCAGAAACATCTCTTGCAAACTGTAATCCTATTTACTCTTTTGGTCAATTGTTTTACAACTAAGGCTTCAAAGTCCTTTATCCATACATAATGGGAAATTTCACCCTTAGTTATCAATAGCAAGTCCGTGTGGTTTCTTTGCTCAACCTTTACTACCCGCAAAGGATAAACGTTGTTTGAATCATCCAGACCAAAAACATTCACTGAAACGCCAGGATTTTTCTTTTCAAATTTGTCTATGTCTTTCAATGTAACTGGGTAGGTGAGGCCTTGAAAGTTGTAGCGGTGTTCATTTTCGTAATATTCTCTACCAACTCTTTCAGGATGATCTTTAACATACTTGGTTAACATTGCATACTTAAAACATTCATTACCTTCATTTTGCACATTCCTACACGATTTAGTGTTTTGGATTTTCTTTGGTAAAGGGATAAAACTACTACCCCTTAAACCATATCCATGCTTGTGAACCCTTACATCCATACCTTCGATTGATGACAAAGTCCATCCAGATCCTCTTCCTTCATGTTCTTGAAGTTTTGTTATAAGTTCTTCCAAGCATTCTTCAATAATATCATCGATGTTGGAGGTGAAGGTAAGGGTTCGGTTTTTGGTAATGAACGCTCTCAATGCTTGTTCACCATCAGTATTGTTAAACATAGCCTCTAACACCATTCCAAATTTAATAAATTTAGCCTTTGTAATTCTTCCTCAACGTTTGACCAACAAGTTCCTTAGCCTGGGTTATGAATGTTTCCAATTCCAATTGAACGTTATTAATTTTGAAATGTGTTACAACTCGTCCTGGCAAGGCTGTGGTGCGCAGTTGTCTTACATCTTCAGTTCTTCTTCTTCCATATCCTCTTCTTCGGTGTCCTCTTCTTCGGTGTCCTCTTCTTCAATAGGTCTTGTAGCAGTAGATGTGTCAGCACCAGCAAATTGAATCACACTAGGTCTTCTTCTTTGCATTTGCTGTAGATAGCTGTCGTAGTAGTCCATCTGCTTCTGGTGCTCTTCCAAAAACCGGTCAATTGAGTCTAAGTCTATTTCATCCATGGTAATATCTTCTTTTCTATCTTCGTCTTCATGTACTTCTCTGTGTATGGTGAAAAGATCTTCGTCTTGAAAGATTTCCCCACAAATGTCGCAAAGAGCCATTTCAAACAGTTTGGCTTTGAATGCACACTCTGTGAATGTCCACGCAATAATGAGCAGCGCACTCCACGGGACCCTTTATATCCGAGGCAGATAGGTGGGGGAAAGTGACGTCATATGGAAACAGGTTATCACTTATGTGCTAAATTTAGCCTTTACACAACCGTTTGTATTACATTTATCAGTAGGCTTGATAAATTGATGATATTTGGTCTAGATTCAATAATTTGTACAAGTTTTTTCAAGATGTCTGTTTGAGCAAGTTTATGTAGGTCAAGGTCATTTGGAATTATTATTTTGAGCGGGGGATAGAGCACTAAGCAGCATCATTTACTACAAAGTGCTCTATCCCCCGCTCACATTCTTTTTTCTAACTTTTTTGTTTAACTTTTTACAAGGGTGAAACATCACCATCAGAGTCGGAATCATCCTCATCACGGAATAGGTAGCGATGACAATACATAATTCTTCTGGCAACTACATCCTATCCATTGGACGATGGGGAGTGTCTTGTTCTTGTTCTTCTTCTTCTTCGATTTCCAATTGGAATTCATTTCCGACTCAGATGACGACTCTAATGTTTCGTAGGCATGCAAGTCCACCTCATTGTCCGTTGAACCAGCTTCGTCAGAGTCCGTTTCAATATCCATTATCTCTTCCTCCTCCTCTTCTTGATCAACCGCAGGTAGTTGGTCCTCTACTTCTATAATTTCTAGAGGTATAACCTCCAGAATAGAGACAATTCTGTTGCGATGGAACACGGTGTTGTCAAGTGGAGCCATGGTATGAAAGTGGTGTATCTATCCAATTGGTTTGCCCTTTTTATACCCCACCAACTATACATTTTATGTGGGTCAAGGTCACGTAAAGATACCCTTTGAGCGGGGGATAGACCACTAAGCAGCATGCTAGTCCATTGCCGCAAAGTGATCTATCCCCCGCTCTATTCCGCAGACCACACTCAAGTCCAAGTCCACATCCAAGTCCACATCCATATGTTACACTTTATTATTACTTGCCACCAAGTAATTGTCACTCGCACATTTACTTGGTTTTGATAAAGGTACTGCACAAACTCCATATTGGTTGTTTGTTCGTTATACAAATGCATCATGAAATATGCAATCTTATCGATTGCGGGCATTGTCCAACGGTTCGCAATTCACAAGTTCCAATGTGCCCTGGCTGGTCTTCTCCTCTATAAGTTCCACCACTTCGTTGATGTCTTCTTCCAAGAGGATGAACTCAACACTGAAGCTCTCCATTGTTGTTGATAGTGTCTAGACAAATGCTTGACTAAATGCTTTATTCATCAGTCCTACATATATACCAATTTCCCCCTCCTATTACCCATTCCCCCTCTACCTTTATATGGGTCAAGGTCCATCCAATAATACCCTTTGAGCGGGGGATAGACCACTAAGCAGCATGCTAGTCCATTGCCGCAAAGTGATCTATCCCCCGCTCTGTATTCCACACAAGTCCTAGTCTTTACACACACACATAAGCCCCCAGTCTTTTACACTTACTCATATACTCTGTCCTCCCTGCCAATTAAGAGTTCCCCATGTTTGCCACTATTTTCAATTAACCTTTCCAAGTCCAAAACACAATGTCCAAATTAACCAAGTTCGCTTCGTCCAATTTGAAACACACTATTCCCCCAAAGTCACTTGCTCTCACTTGTTGTCCTGTATACTGCTTCTTCTTCCACGCTACAATCACTACCCTACCTTCTTCAACAACCATTCTTTTAACGTTATCATACACCTTCTTCAACATCCCTTTACAGTTAAATAGTTTATGGTTACATACTCCCACTCCTTACCAATGATCAGTGATCACTCATTTTCTAGCGTTCCACTGGAAGGTTCAAAGCAGAATGAAGTCGGGATGTACAGACCCCCTCTTTTATACCAGTTAACCGGTTGTCCTTGCTGTAAAGTGGGTCAAGGTCATCCAATGCTACCCTTTGAGCGGGGGATAGACCACTAAGCAGCATGCTAGTCCATTGCCGCAAAGTAGTCTATCCCCCGCTCTGTATTCTACACACACACACACACACACACACACACACATGTCCCTGTCCAAGTCTTTCATTACATACCCAATATATATTCAGTCTTCATCATCACTATCACTCATCACTGCTTCCACAAACTCCACAGGATTAAAGTTAAATTGTTTCAATTAGTTCTTTTAAGTTTTCAATTTGTTGGTCCTTTACTTCTAAAACACTGTGAAGGTGTGATATGTAATCCGCTGCCTCGTTGATGCTTGCTACTCTCGGATCGCCCTAACTTCAAGCTGGGAACTACACCCTGCAGCCTGTAGTACGCCATACGCCTTTCTTGCTCCTGCCGTTGACCAGGACTGAGCAAGCCTTGCCCGTCTTGGCTCACCTCCAGCAAGGTCCGTAGCATTGGAGCTTTGCAGGCGTTTGCCCGAGCAACAGTTATGCTGTGGAATGGTCGAGCAGGTCCACGAGTAGCAGGCAGGACGTTGGCAGCACGCCTTCTTGAAGAAGAAGAGGAAGCCTGAGAAGTTTTGCAGTTGGAAGCCATGTTGAAGTGAGGTATTCAGCTAAGCGATACAAAGCAGAATAACCAAACTGCACATCAATACCCGTATATACACTTATCAGTGGTGGGGGTACTAGCTAGCCTTGGTCAAGTGGGTCAAGGGCATCCAAAAACATTACCAGAACGGGGGGATAGATCACTAAGTGGCATGTTAGTCCATTGCCACAGAGTGATCTATCCCCCGCTCTGTATTTCACATTCACGCACACATTCATACATACACACAAGTCCCAGTCCAAGTCTTTACCCACACACCTATCCACTCTCATCCTCACTATCATCACTGTCCAACAGGCTTTCACACTTCTTAATCAGTTTTTCCCATTTACTCCTGACATAAAGTAGCTCCTGCTTCTAGTATTCTCTAGCATTCTGTCCCTTTGCTCTATCACTTCGTCGTACCACTCGATGATGTTTGGTGGAGTCTGAGTTGATGCATCCGTCGTGGTGGTTGAGACGCTCCGCTGCTCCGCAACTCCTTCCTCACAGGACCAAAGCCGGAGAATCGGACACGACTTCTTGACGAAGGCGCCGATCGGATTGGTCCAATGCTCGGGCTGGAGTTGGAGGCGACCGGGCCAGAGGTAGAGGCTGGGACGTTCATAGCAGACATGGTGGTGTTCAGCTTAACGGTGTAAAGCAGAATGAGAGGACGGTTGATCACCACTCCTATATATACCCATTTTTAGTGGTGGGGATAACACTGGGGGGGGGGTTAAAAGATATTTTGCTTAGTCTTCCCGGTCATCAGTTTTACATACCTTTAGCACACCCATTATTTTGGTTTCTTCAATAACTTTACTGACACCTCAAACACCCAAGCAAACAGCTCATCTATGTTGTTATAGTTAATTTTTGTCCAGTGTTCATACTTATGAGTTTGGTTGTTTATAATACATAGATAAAATGTAGACCCGTCTTGTCTTATACAATACTCAACTTCCATTCTATGCTGGTTTAGTACTTCCCAAGCATTGTGTTGATCTATCAAGAAGTCACCACCTTTGTAATTGTACCGTGACATGTTTACACGGAGCACAGAACTGACTGAAGCAAATGAACGGCTCATACAAGCTTAGTAAGAGCGTTAGAGTGGGGGTATCACGTGATACACAACATTAGTTGTAAGTAATTTATATGGGTCAAGG
>JAQYXR010000688.1:0-64705 GCA_030545055.2 Neoaliturus tenellus
AATGAATTTAATAAAAACTTGTTACTCTTCTCTCAAAACTCCGTTGTTACATTTAATTAATTTTTCTTTAGCTTCTGGCTTATTTCCTGAAAATGCAAAACTAGCTCTCATTAAGCCGCTTCACAAAAAAGAAGATCCATGTCTCATTGCCAATTACCGTCCGATCTCGCACCTATCGTCCATCTCCAAGATTTTGGAGAAAGTTGTTTGTAATAGACTAATTTCCTTTTTGACTGATAATGACTTAATTTTTTCCAATCAGTTTGGATACCAAAAGAGGAAGTCCACTAAACTCGCTTTGATAAACTTTGTAAATAAATGCATCGGTGCCTTGGAGGGTGGTGAAATGGCTATTGGTTGTTTTATTGATCTCTCCAAGGCATTCGATTGCGTCAACCATAGTATTTTGATCCACAAGCTTCAAACTCTAGGAATCTGTGGTACAGTTTTAGAGTGGTTTTCCTCTTATCTCTCTAATAGATGTCAAAGAACAGTGATTGATTTTTCTGACTCCAGCGGACTGAGGGAACAGTATACATCAAGGTTATCTCATCTGCAGGTGGGGGTGCCTCAAGGGTCGATTCTTGGCCCAATTCTGTTTTTAATTTATATTAATAATATATCTGATTGTGTACCTAGTAGTTCCTTAACAATTTTTGCTGATGACACCTCCTTGTTTTTTAGCCATAAAAATCTTCAATTCTTGGAACATGGTAATTACACTCTTATTAACACTCTGTCTCAATATTTTTCTGATATTAACCTAAATATCAATCCAAGTAAAACCAATTATGTTTTTTTCTCAACTGATCAGAAAAAGAGACTTTTAGAGAGAGACGGTTTAGAACCCCCTCTATTCTGTCTGGATGATGAATTCCTCGATCAGTCGGATACAGTGGACTACCTGGGTGTGAGGTTGGACGGTGGTCTCACATGGAATGAACATGTGAGTAAACTTGCAAACACTTTGTCTGGGAACATTTTTGTTCTTCGGAATATAGCACTCTTGAACAATCTCCCATTGTCAAAACTTGTCGATTTTAGTTTAATTGAAAGCTACATAAGATATTCCATTGTACTTTGGGGAAATTCTAGTAAACATAACTTGAACTAGATTTTTGTAATTCAGAAGAGAGCAATTCGTTCAATGCTAAGACTTAGACCTCAAGACTCATGTAGACAACATTTTGTAGAGTTAAGAATTATGACTGTTCCCTCTCTCTTTATGTTTGAAGTAATTTGTTTTGTCAGAGAAAATAATCTCATTCAGTCTCACAATCATCTTTACAATACAAGAAATAGACATTTAAACCCTTCAGTGCAACATAGACTCACACTTTTTGAGAAGAAACCTGATTATATCGGTCAAAAGCTTTTTTCAAAATTACCCCCAAGTTTAAGAGAAATCAACGACATTAAAAAATTTAAATCTCAGTTAAAAAATCATCTGTTGGAAGAGTGCTTTTATAGTGTCCCAGACTAACCCAAATTCCTTTTCCAATCAAATTTGCCTAGCCTTTTTTATTTTCCTCACTAAGTTCCTGCCCATTGCCTTTTAATCCATTTGACAAGGCTCCTTTCGCCGCATAAGTTAGGACTATGACCGGTCTCATGCCCTGGAAGAGGGTCTACGAGACTACAGTGGAGAAGTAAGAAGTAAGAAGTAAGTAAGTAAGTAAGACGCCACAATGACTTCACAGAAGTCTCTCTGCTGTGTTGTGAATTTACGGTTTTTTCAACTACAACAGTCTGCTAAAAAAAATCAGGGCTTAAATGTTATGTTCATCTTTACCGTGCAAGTACATCCTTAAAAAATATATGTATATTATGGACTCTGTGCGGCCCCCCTGCAGCCCGCGGCCCTAGGCCAGGGCCTAGTCGTAAATCCGCCACTGATGAAAAACCAATTTCGTTATTAAAATCCTGAATTTTAATCCTAAAGTCCTAAACCAGTTTTATAAAATAAAGCTTTGGAAAGTTGTCCTGGGACTAATGGACGCTTATATAGGGGATGTTGTATCACAAATTTACAATTCCCATGAAAAATGAGCATAATCAAAGGTGTTTATATACAGTGTACATGTGCGCAAGATAATTTTGAGAACAGTTTTTGAGTTGTTGGGCTATCTGAACTACAGTAATTAAAGAACATTTATTAAAACCTATAACTACACTTCACACGCACATGGAAAAATGAAAACTTGAAGGGGCAAAACAAGCAAATTGACTAAATTATTCAAAATTGTATTTTTATATTTACTTTGAAGGTAAATTGCAATAAAATGTAGGTAACTTATTACCTAACGGTAACTTTTTATAAAAAAAGGCAGGAACATTCCTTAATGTACGGTAATAATTTGGCATGAAAACATGTTTCAAGCCTGACCAAAACAGATAAAGTACTAATATTCACCATATAGCCTACAGACATTTTTGACTGAACAATTATATTCTTCGCAAAGAATAACAGTAAGTTTATAGGCTACTACATACTCAAATATTAGGTTACTAACTTATTTATTTGGACAAATAAAATTTTTTTTAAATATATCCCTATTTACGTCATTATTTCGTTCATTATTCGTGAAAATGGAGATTACTACAAAAAATCCTGCACTATAAATGTCTACAGTATAGCTTTAGCCCGTTTATAGTGAAGAAGGGTTTAAACTTCCTTTCATAAAATTGTCAATAATAAATGAAAATGTTTTATCTCGAGTAAATTATTCACCGTAGTCTTAAAGTATGAACAGTGTATATAACTGTTTAGACTTATTCTCTATGGTTATTAATTATTTGCAACTTAAATTATTCTGTGAATAAAGGAATTTATTCATAGGAACTGTGCATAGTACACTCTTAACCAATTTACTTATAGTGACGTCAAAAACAAGGTTTAGTTTTTGAAAAATTGAAATCAACGGTCTCTAAATTGGCATAAAGAAAACAGCGTTGCATTAGCGCAGTCAACTATGTTAACCATACTGCTTTTGGGAAAACATGGTACTTCATTCCCCTGTTACGGCCGCCGTTTTCAACCGATTTCCTTAAAACTTTCATAACAGTTCAGTTTGATATAAGGCTATATAACCTTTAAAAGTTTGAAAAATGTTACTCTCAGGGACGTCACAAAAGTAACTTAAATTTACTTATTTTTAAGATTTGTTTCTACAAATACAATTTTTTTCTTTCTACCCTAGACCTAACCTTAAGCTACAAGAAAACCTAGATTTTACCAATGCATATCAAAAAACATCGTAAAAAACACGAAAGCATGTTTTTGAATCATTAATATTCTGAAAGTTAGTTATCATTTTAAAATTAATAAAGAGCATTATGGGCGATCGTTGTTGTAAAACCAACCTTGCAATAATAAAGTTTTAGTATTTAGTAGGTCTAAATGGACTTTTTTGTTGATAATTAATAATGCCATAGAATATGATTTAAACAAAATTAAACCCAAATTCGGCCAAAAAGAGGGCATACTACATCTGTAGTGCCTCACATGGAAGTGACCGAATTAACCTCGTTAAGATCCGTTAGCTCCCCCCAATTTTGGAAACCCGCGGTAGTTCGAGGAGCTGCATCAACACTCAACCGTGCGACAAGGCATCGGGAGCGTTCACGAGCTGCTAGAAAACCACGTGATAGCTTATACTGAGCAGATCAGCCTAACTTTGTCGAGCGATCAATGTTCAGCTTGTGCCATCACTTGACACACACTTCCGAGAGAGGGCCGCTCGGGCGCCTGTATATACGTGGCGCGGAGATGCAACAATTGTGACGTCTGGAGTGCACTTAAAACGCAATCAGTAAATATAAATATTCAGCTGCTTTGCACATTTTCTTTCATATTTAAGTAGTAATAAATACAATTATTTTTAAAACATGTCTTTTAACCTACCAAATTAGGTTTTAACATGAAAAATAATTCTCCAAAATCAACAAGTTCTCGCGTTCAGAAGCCACCAACTTACAAAGAGCCGACAACATTCTCCGCTTTCACACCTCTGTGAGTGAGCGCCGACGCGCCACCTAGTTCAGAACAGCTCTGCGCGATAGCAGCACTGTACAGTGAAGGGTTAGTATAAGCATTGCTAGAATACCGAAACCTTTGATTGTTGATTTGTTTACACATATTGTATTGTTGTGTTAATTGGTAGTTGAACATTGACCTGATTGATTCAAAGCAGATCTAAAATAAACAATTAACATGAAAAGTAAACGGTATCAGATAACTGACACATATACTTTCTCCCAACCAATAAAGGAAAAAAGGTGTTACAGTAGGCCTATACGCCTCCAAGCAACAATGTCTTTAATTGCTCAGTCGATGTCGATAGTGTGGGATGGCTACCAGCTGAGGGGCAAGAGTTCGACTGCGTCGGTGACTTTACAACGTACTGCGTTTACCTATAAACGAAAAATTGAATTTTCTCTGCAACTACTCGACGTAGAGAATAATTTAAAATACTGGATTATTTAGTTTTTTTAGCTAATTTTGATGGTGACAAAAATTTATTTCATTTTGGAAGTATTCTTGAAATTCATAATTTGTATATTTTTAAAAAAAGTTTTAGCTCTATAACTTTTGAACGGGAATTTCCTCGGAGATGCGGGCGGTGCCAAATTAGTCAGAATTTTAATCAGATACAAAATTTAAAAAAATCGCTATAGCCGTTTTTGAGAAATTGTAATTTTTCACGTTTTTGGGGGTTAACCTTTAAAATGAAAAAAATATTTTAAAAAATCGCCTGGAATTAGCGTGGATTTGTACCTACATACCAAATTTCATAAAAATCGGGCCATTTGGACATTTTCTATCAGATCTGTAGACCTATACATCCTGACACACACACAAACATCACTCTTATAACCATATTTTTAGACTCAGGGGGAACCAAAATGGATAAATCCACAAACAACTCCAATTCGAAAATTTTGACAAAAACAATTCTTTCTCCATGGTGGCCTATAGGAATAGGAATTAAAAATCCTCATTAACATAGTCTATGCATACATACATAATCGCAAATTCTACAATTAGATGAAATAAAATTTAAGAGATTTATTATCATTAATTGAGGGACTTCATACAACCGTGGTATCTGGTAAACAATCCTATTCACGGTTTATTTCTCAAGGAAATACCCACATCGTAGCAGACTTAGCGAATTTTCAATGGAATTTTTTCCACTTGTACACATAGATATAAACAAAACATCTGGATAGCTAACTGAGATGGTGGAATAACGCTAAAATAGATACTGTAAAGCAATAGTAAAAAAAAAAAAAAATAAATAAAATTCATAGTTGGCACAAAAAGAACGGATGAACATAAAATGACTTTTTATGAATTAAGATTGGGTACACCAGGTCGAATTAACCAGGGAAGATTATTAATTATACGACCAGGATTATTAACGAGCCGGCTTTCCCCTCCACTAGTTGGGGACGTTTGGGTTAATTCGGTGAGTAAAAGAAGGTAAACAACCTAGAATGCTGTGGATCCACCAATAATAACGATTTCAGCTGAAATAAAAGAATGTAAACAAACAAGACACACCAATAATAACTAGGAATACGCTCCGATGTCCGTCCCGTACAAGAATTTTTTACTCACTTTTTGAGTTATTAGGTGATGGTTTTTTATGTTTTTTTTTTTTTTTTTTTTTTTTTTTTTGAGAGAGAGAGAGTGAGAGAGGTAAGAAAAATGCATTACGCACACAGGTGGCAAGCCTGTAGTGTGGGGCTCCCCTAAAAACGGGTTTACCCACTAAAAAACCTCGCCTCTACTCTTTAGGATTCTAACCTGGAGTCGTTTATCACATTACGTCAGGCTAGGCCTAAATTTGGCTTATGCCCGTGGGGCTCACTCCTTATCCAGCCACTCGATCAAGGGATCTGGACCACTTCGCGGTCCAGATCATGTTTCTTTTCCAGGAGGATGCCCCGGACGAACTGTGATAAACAATCCCAGTTGCCCTCATCCTCCAAGATCTTTTGGCTAACCGAGTCCACCGAAAATGCACCAAAAAATTTGTGTGGCCTTCAGGCGGGGCCCTTCCCAACGGGGGCAGCGGAAGAATGTGTGTTCCGCATCGTCGGGAACGCCCGAGCAATAAGTGCAGTCCGGTGAACCGGTCTTGCCCATCCGGTTCAGGTACGACCGAGATAGCCGTGAATCGTCAAGAATTGGCCGCCGTTCCACCCATGGTTGGACGTGCTTGATAAGTCGCGCAGTCCATCGTCCTCGGGTGTCGTGCTCCCAGCTGTGTTGCCACTGCTGGAAGGTTCTGGAGCGCTCTTCTGTTCTTGCCGTGTCCTTTTAATCTCGCCTTGTCTCTGATAAATTGCCTTCCTCTCCCCTTCCAAGAGCTTGACAGGGATAACTCCGGCGACCACCAGGACGGCAGGCTCGGACACTGTCCGGTAGGCGGAACACACCCCTAGCGCCGCTCGACGTTGAACCCGGGCGAGTCGCAACCTGTACTACTCTTTATCGAGAGTGTCTGCCCACACCTCTGCTCCATAAAAAAGCACGGACTGAACCGCGGACATCAACAGACGTCTTCTGCTGGATCGTGGAACCCCGACATTGGCCATCAGCCTACTAAGGTAAGTCACTACCTTAGCGGCCTTGTCCGCTGTACGGAATAGACTAGATTTAAGAGTTATATTAAGCCTGAAACCCATAGATTAGAGAAATTTCTTTTATCTCCCCAATATATAGGCCCTAAAATTTACAATAAGTTACCGCTATACATAAAGAATATTATACTATTACAAAGTTCAGATCCACCCTGAGGACCTGGTTTAAAACAAAAAAATTTTATTCTGTTGAATGTTATTTAAGTAGGGATGTTACATTGGATTAATAATAAGACTCTTTTGTTATTCTTACTTTTAATCCTACTGTATATATGACGCTATGTCCTGTCACAATGTTGATGTAATGACACGAAATAAATAAATAAATAAATAAAATAAAAAAAATAAAATAAATAAATAAAAAATATCTGATCCCTCCAGCTTAACTTGGTGTCCACCATAATCCCGGAGTACTTAGCAGCACGAGTTGATTGGACCACCCCCCTTCCCACTCGGAACGGAACGACGGTGTCCATCCTCTTCTTCGTAAGGATCACAATCTCCGTCTTACGGAGAGCAAGCGAGAAACCGTGATCAGACATCCATGTGTTGACCACACCCATGACTCGGTTCAACTTTAGTTGGGCCAGCTCAACGTTGCGTGCAACAATGAGAGCTGCGACATCATCGGCGTACCCAACCAAAGTGGTTTCCTCAGGCATCTCCAACCTCAGGAGGCTGTCATAGGCAACGTTCCAGAGATCCTGGCCGAGTATTGAATCTTGCGCGGCACCAGAAGTGACTTTGATCGTCCACGTTCCGTCGCTTGTGTCGTAAATCAGGCTTCGAGAGCGGAGATAATCCGCAACAAGATGAGTCGCAACAGACATGCAGGAACGCGAAAGGTGTTGCGAAGCGCATCCAGCATATCGACCCACCTCGCCGAGATAAAGGCATTCTTGACATAAGCGTAACAAGAAGCACTACTCAGCGAGAGAAATTGTTGTGGCTCTCGGCTCTCTTCACAGCTCTCTGGACTTCAATCGTTGACCGTCCCTTTCTGAAGCCGTACTGACGGGGGCATAAGTACCCGGCAGCTTCCACGGCATACGTTAGGCGGGAACGGATCAGCTTGTCGGACAGCTTCCCAGCCGTGTCCAACATGCAAAAAGGCCTGTGGGACGACGGCAGCTCGGGATCACCTTTGCCCTTGCTGATGAGTAGAAGTCTGGCGGTTTTCTAGGGAGCCGGAAACACCCCTTCTACCAAACAAGCGTTGTCCATTCTCAACAACAAGTCAGAATTAATTGAAAATACTTTCTTTAAAGCCTCGCTGGGAATCTGTCCGGGTCAGGAGCCTTGTTGCTCTTTAGGGAGAGAACGGAGGTTTCCATCTCCTCGAATGTGAAGAGTGGAACGTCATCTAACCGTCCGAAGTCAACCGGCGTACAACCTAGCCCTAGCCTACAAATAAATACATACAAACAATGATTTTAGCTAAGACCTCAAAACAAGCAAGTAACTTAATAATAATTATGCTTATAATATTAAAGGTAAATAGATTGTAGAGCGAAAAAACAATACAATTTTAAATCCGCATGATTGCAAATTAATAAAAAATCAAGTAGAATTACGCTTATTTAACACTTAATGCATATTTTGTTACCTGAGACATAGGCTACAATGGCACAACACATTCTAATTAGTTGTTCAATTTAAATCTTTCTCCCAAATAGATATTAGTTGTATCCCATAAATTAGTTAATCGCATAATTCCGTACGACAGCAATTCATTCCACATACACATGCCTATCTTTTGGTAGACTATAATTTATAACTTCAACAAGTAAACATCAGTGTTGATCTATTTAATTTAACAAATAGGTCTGTCAAAATATCAATTAAATTTTATTTATAAACGTAACATAAAGGCGGGCAGATGTAAACAAATCTGAAGAGGTTATATTGTTTTCAGCATACACAGCGACAACTCAGCTGCGATGGGGGAATATAAACTGATCATAGCAACTACATTTAGTCAAATCATGTAGCCTAAACAACTAAAGTTCAGTCAAAAATTCCGGAAAAAAAGCTTTTTTAATACTTGAAAATAATTGCTCGATTATAGTTTATTACCTAGTTTAAAATACTTAAAATCTAAGCTGAGAATTTCATTAAAATCAAATTAGTAATAAAAAAGCCTTTTGGGGGTCTAAAATTTGCCTAAGTGAAATTTAAACTCGATCGTAAGAATTTTATACTCTATGTTCCATATAGTAAAAAATTCAATTATACCAGCTGACAAAAGGTGCGGCGAGGCGGCGGCAGTAGCCCTTCTAGTGGTGGGGGAAGCCGGCTCGTTTTTACCGCTATTGCGCCATCTCAGTTAGCGATCCAGATGTTCTTGTTTATATCTTTGGTCACGCTCTGCCTAGTGAATGTACATGCCAAATTTTATAATGTTATGTCAATCAATGGGTGAGATAGAGGGATTAGTTGGGTTCCCATAAAAATAACATGGAAGATATATTTTTGGATTCTCTGTGTAATCTGTTAAGCTAGGTTAAAAATTCAAAATACTAAATTGCATGTTTTTTCAAGATGTTTGAATGGTTTGTTTAAGGTAAAATCGATGATTTTAGGAAATTGAGGTCCAAAAAGCAAAAATCCCAATTTTGACTCTTTTTGGAATCCCATAAAAACATTTTCTGATGGTCTGATGCTGGTTTTCAAACGTATAACCTGATGAATGATACCCTACAGCTCTGCACCGAATTTCTTCAAAATCAGACGTCCGTTTGAGAGATATACAGGGTGTCTATAAAAACCTTTACAACTTTACCATCCTCCCATCCTCTTTCCATGTAACACACACGTTTTCTAAAAACACCACATGAAAGAGTGCCTCAAAAAGTTTAAATCAGTAGCAGTTTTATCAGCTGATTGGTTTATATTGTTGCTTGGTAAACAATAACAAATAGCCTAATTTGTGAGTCCCATAAGAATTGCAATGGATGTTCGTATTAAAGCACAGTGTGGAGTGGTTTATTGAAACCACCCTAATTGTTGGTATTATTCAAGGAGAGGATTCCTATATTGCATCTAGTCCAAAATCTCCGTTGAAGAACAACATCAGACTTGGTTTAAATAAACCACTCCACACACTGCGCTTAATATGAACATCCATTGCGATTCTTATGGGACTCTCAAATTATTTGTTATTGTTTACCAAGCAAAAATATAAACCAAATCAGCTGTTAAAACTGTTACTGATTAAAACTTTTTGAGCCACTCTTTCGTGTGGTGTTTTTAGAAAACTTGTATGTTACTTTTAAAGAGGATGGGAGGATAATAAAGTTGTAAAGGTTTTTTATAGACACCCTGTATAGTGTTAACGGACACACACACACACACACATACAAATTTGAACGAATGTTTTTTTTTGGATTCTATAAAGGACCTCAAACAAAATATAAAAGTATCATGGTCCCAGGCTTAGGTCTTACCGTGACTACTACTATAATAGGCAAGTCCCTTAAGGGAAATACACTAAAAAGATCTAATGATTCCATCATTCCATGGTGTGTTACACAGCACCGAACGTTTATCTTTTTGTTTTGTCTCTTTCATGTTGAATCACAATCCAGGGGTTTTCACTTCCCAAATTCTAAAATTGGATGGGTCATAAAAAAAACATGTGCTTCAGGCAATTCTTATTGTGTTCCAATTTTATTAAAAGGCTTACAGATGTGATGTGATTCTTGGTTTTGTTCGCCCTAATCCTCCTAATCATTGCCCTAGACATATGACACAATACAATTTAAAATTAATACCACCAATATTTTGTAATAATTTTTTTATTTGTGAAGCCTTTCCATATCAAGGATATCATCCTCAGACATTTCACAAACTGAAAAGTTATATTTACAATGTTAATTTTAAATATAGTACGAATGTAACATATGATCAGCTGAAGTTAATATCAATATAATAAAAAATAAAATAAGTATCGGTGTACCTATGTATAAAATTACGTAAGTATAATTTTGAAACTAGATCATCAGATAGCCTATTACTTAATTTTTGTAAAATGGGAGTTTAATAATAATGAATTTGGAATTGGTCCAGTGTCCAGATTTCATAAGTTCTATATTTTTCCAATATATAAAGATTTAAAATCCAATATATAAAATCTTTATATATTGGAAAAACAAAGAACTTATTAAGTCTGGACACTGGACCAATTCCAAATTCATTATTATTAAACTCACATAAAAAAATAAATAAAGTAATATCCAGTTTCAAAATTATACTTACATAATTTTATACATGTTTATACATATACCAATACCTATTTTATTTTTTATTATATTGAAATTAACTTCAGCTGATCATATGTTACATTCTGTACTCTATATTTAAAATTAACATTGTAAATATAACCTTTCAGTTTGTGAAATGTCTGAGGATGATATCCTTGATATCAAAAGGCCTAAAATATATATATATATATTACAAAATATTGGTAGTAACTTATTAATTTTAAATTGTATTCAATCCAATATTACAACTCTACATTACTTGATGACACAATGACAAAAGGCAATTTGAATCTTTAAAAAAATTATTAAGAATGGAAAGATACATTACCATTGTTACCCTGACTATATCCTACATTAGGCCTACTTTAAAAATTTCGATGATAAATGAATTGAAAACTCCCTTCACCAGAGACACTTAAAATAATTTTGGTAGAGTTCATTGATGTCTGAAGAGATATCAGGTCTGGATCAAGAGGCAAGGCCACTAACAATAAACAGGAAAACTTTTTATAAAATGCTATAAAACATTATCTGTTAAGTACTTTTTTACTTCATATGATTGCTAAAGCTGCCTTAACGCAAACACATTTGAAACAATTTGACTTCACAAAAATTTTTATTACTTTACTAATTAGGCAAGAATAATACTTATAGCTTCCAGAAGATCATAACATTTGCTCTATAAACTTTAAAATTCACAAGTCAACACGTCTCAGCCACATTGCCATGGCCTCCACATTCGATTACGTTTAGTAGTCACTTGTGAATATTTTCTACATTTAAATTATAATGTACCAGTGTTATAGTGGTGTTATAGTGTACCAGGGAGACCGAGCTTACGCTCGGTATAATTATTACATTTGTTTCTCAAACAAAGCTCGTTCGCTCCCCTCACTCGCCCTCTCCCTTTTTAAGACGAGCTCGTTTGCTTCGCTCACTCGCCACACCAAAGCGTGCTGTATTTGGTAATTTTCCTAAACCACAGGTTAAAGATGTAACACATTGGTTTATTTTATCTACAGTTATCAGCTGATTTTTGTTCAATTAATAAAATCTCCATAAGGATAACATGGGATCTTTGAAGTGCTCTAGCGCAAAAACCGGATTTTTCCCAGCCATGGGACCAGCTCCAATCGATTTCTGGTGGCCAAAACCCCCATATTCAATAACAAAATCAAAAATCCTTGGAGCGAAATAAAACTTTGCCCATACAAACAGAGCTTGTTTTAGAGTATAAGATGTGATTCTAACTAAAAATAGAAAGTATGATTACATAAATTCAGCCACAATTTGAATAAGAATAACTTAATACATAGAGGAACAGAGCGTTTGCTCAGTAAACTTGTAAATCTTATAAACAAACTCATTCGCTCCACCCCAACAAGGCAACTGCCAGGCCAATAAATTTGTTGAACAGATTGTTGTGATACTTTTAAAGTTATCAGCTGACTTTATTTGTTCAATTTAGTAGCTATAAAAGATATCAACGATAAGGAACCATAAAAATATTCATTTTGGTATCTATACATCTACAGAACACTACGATGCACACACAAGCTGAGAAAAAAGCACAAGTTATGTGCATGTCTTTCAATAAATAGTACCATAGTGCCAAGCTTATGCTCAGTAAAATTATTAAGTGTCACTTTACTTTCTCAGATAAAGCTTGTTTGCTCTTGCTCACTCGCCCTTTTCCTTTTTGAGATGATCTCGTTCGCTTTGCTCACTCACCAGGCCAAAGGGTGCTGCACTTAGGCATACATTTCTTAAAACACAGGTTAAAGATGTAACACATTTTTATGTAATTTTTTTCAATTTAGTAGCAACAAAAATTCTCCATAAGGATAATAATGGAACTTTGAAGGGCTCTATTAGGAAAACAGGATTTTCCCTAGCTGTGGGACCATCTCCAATTATTGATTTCTCAGAGCCAAAACCCTAGGACAGAAAATTAATTCCACTTGTACAAACATTGCTAGACAAGTCATTGCCCGTCGACACTCGACAGATACAACTCCAGCCATAGTGAGTGGAGCCCTCGAGACAAAAATGGTGCAAAGCATATACTGTAAAATGTACTTTAAAATTCAAATTCCTTCCAATCATTCAGCTGCTTTATAAAATTAAGTAACTTTAAACAATTTAACAATCAAAACTTATTTATTTTTTAATCCACCAACTATAAAATTGTGTTGTTAACCTCTTCGTGCATGACGGCATCATACGTGTACGGCTATTTAAAGCCATATAAATACTTAAGAAATTATAAACTTGATGTAAGATCTGCATGGAGGCCTCACCTGAGGCCGGGTGCACTAGTTCGAACAGTCGCCACCAGATAGCCATTCATTCTTTGTTTGTTACCCGCCATTTTTGTGTCAGGTAGCAGCGAAAATGAGTTCTGTCAAAAACTGGGTTTTCAAGTGTTCCTACAGATGACCGCATGTTAGTTATGAAGGCAAGAAAAATATGTTGTTATTGTGCTACTCCTAGGCTTCAGTTTGATACATAAATTATGTTGATTACTTATATAGTTATGATTTACTGAGTGAAAATGTATCCGTGCACAAGTGTGCCTTCCATGCAGATACCGTAGGGAAAATTACTTTGTGTTTACTTGTTACCAATTCTGCATGGAAGCCACATGTGTGTACACGTATAGCTGTACACACTTGTGGCTACCATGCAAATATAGATCAAGAAAAATACTTCAAGTTAAAAGTGACACATTTGTGGCTATCATGCAAATCTGGATCAAGAAAATACTTTTAAGTTAAAAGTGAATTAATGTTTAATATTGTTAAATGTATCTATGTTTAATTAACGAGATATTTGATGAAAAAGATTTATTTGACACTTTGATAAAGATGATTAACTTAGGCCTGATAAAATTAGAAGTTATTAAAATGTCTTATTTATTATGATAATTACATTTTATAAAATTTTACGTTTGCAATCGGTGAAAAAAATTTGCAATGTGTTTAATGTGTTTTGTTCAATGGTTTTTGTTATTTGTTTACATTGTTACATTAATTTATTTACTGATCTAACTTATGTGACAACATATGTGGACAGTATACATTAGTGGTAGTATTGCTGGTACCTACAAGTGGCAACATATGTGGCCTTCATGCAGATAGGGTATGACCATATACTAAGTGTACTACATCCACATTTGCATACAAGACACATTTGTAACCAGCAATTTATTTTTATAAAAAAGCATGTATCATAGTAAAAAAGTGTACACCCACTAAATTAAACCTCCTGAATAAAAAAATGGCGTAAAAATTTTTTTCAAGTGGTATTTCATATAGCATGCATGAAGAGGTTAATAGTAGGCCTATTAACACTGTACTAGAGATAGCCTCCTGATCGAAATTCGATCAAAATTTCACTTGATCTGGACCCAAGAAGCTTAAAAACATTATAGAACTAAAACATCTGTTCTTCCTAATTTTCTAGCAGTTGTTTTTACATCAGCTGTCTAATGATTCATTCAATTCTCCTTTCTCCATAAGATTAACATTGGAACTTTGAAAGCCTGTGGGGCTTAGCCCTGGAGTCCGATGTGAATTAGAATGTGATTCTGCTCATCTACAGGACTATACCTTTCTAACGGTATGCGCGGATTTATCCTACGATGAACACGAGCTGAGAAAAAAGGAGGAAATGAAACATGCTTGCGTATTAATATATACTAGAGATCGCCTCCTGATCGAAATTCGATCAAAATTTCAGTTGATCTGGACCCAAGAAGCTTAAAAACACTTTAGAACTAAAACATCTGTTCTTCCTAATTTTATAGCGGTTGTTTTTACAACAGCTGTCTAATGATTCATTCAATTCTCTTTTCTCCATAAGATTAACATTGGAACTTTGAAAGCCTGTGGGGCGTAGCCCTGGAGTCCGATGTGAATTTGAATGTGATTCTGTTCATCTACAGGACTATACCTTTCTAATGGTATGCACGGATTTATCCTACGATGTACACGAGCTGAGAAAAAAGGAGGAAATGAAACATGCTTGCGTATTAATATATAGATTATTTTTTCTTTCCATTGAAAGAAAAATAAAACATAATAATACACGTTTTTACGTACTGCACATACTAAACCTAATCCTTCTTGAACATTTGCTTTTCTACTTTATTTAACAAAATACATATTGTGTGTTTACAATCAGCTAATTGAAAGGTTGTAAAATAAATTCATCTCAAGGGTTTGGAAACCTCGATTTTTAATTTTTATAAAATAAGGAAGTAAGACAACGTTAAAGCAAATAAAACCTCCTAATATAGATAAGTTTAGCTTTAATTTGGTAAATAGTGCACGTAAATCGGTTCAGTTGAAGTCTCATGCAATCTGTCTAAAGGATTGAAAAAGTTGAATTTTTCCCAATGTTAAGTTTCATAAGAAAATTTTATTTTTCATTTTTGGCTCTTTAACATAAATATTTTCAACATACAAATAAAACCTGCTAATATAGGACTGAAAACGTTTGTTTTGGTACAACCAGCATGTAAATCGGCCCAGTAAAAGTCTCGTCCAAAAGTTTTCCCCTTACTCTTTTAAATATATAGATAGAGGACAAAATACAAGTGATTAAACTTACTTTATGTAATTATATTTTAACACTGTTTTGAGATTAAATAACCTCCCCCCCCCCCAATAAACTTGTTTGCTTCGCTCACTCGGAAAAAGGGGGCTGCATCATCAGTCAATTTGATGATTCACAGGTTTAAAATTTAACACATTGTGGTTAACTTCTCTAGTTTGCAACTGATTTTGGTTAAATTTTGTAGCTACTTTAAAAATGCCCATAAGGTAAAAATACGAACTTTGGCTGTAGGGGAGAAACCGGGATTTTTCTAGTCATAAGACCAGCGCCAATTGATTTGTTGTTGAAAACCACATTTAAAATAAAAAATATAACATCCTTGAACAGCAAAATTTTGCCTGTGCAAAGAGTGCTTATTTTAGTGTAAGATAATATTTTTTCTTTAAAGGTAAGGCCGGCCGCACACCAAAGCGGATGCGACGCGACGGGACAAGACAAAGCATATTACGACTTCGCGAACAAAGGTAAAAACATATAATTAAATGGAATACCCATACACTATAAAACATGTTATTGTCTTCGCTCGCGAAGTCGTAATATGCTATGTCTTGTCGCGTGGCGTCGCGTCCGTTTCGGTGTGCGGTCGGCCTAAGGAGTATCAATTAAATATTCAATGGTTAAAATAATAAATATATACTATCCATTTAAAGAAAAATATTACTTATCCTAAATCATCTAGACTTTTTAATTTAGGCTATACACTATGAGGATTTGATTTATTAATGAGCTTCTTGGTGTATTGGATGATATATTACAAAACAAAATTTTCATCAATTATCAAATTTGACCTTGGTTGTGCAACAGTGATACAATAAACAATACGTGGGTTGCTATTGTAAGGTAAGCCTAGTCTTTCATCAGTTGAGTTCAACCCAAGCTAACCCTCACCTCTCCTTCAACCATAACAAGGTTCATTTCCCAGTTATAGCATATCAAGGAAAAATAACCTTGCTTACTTCCCTGAGTTATTGTAAAAGCAGATTAAAACAGCATTTTACACAGGAAAAAGCTTGAAAGCAGTGAAGCCACAAAAAGACAAGCAAAGTTATACGGTAAAATGTTAAATTTTTTGTACACTCAGGTTTTAAATTCAATTTTTAGGAAAAAATAAAACCTGATCTAAAAATTGTTGAATACAATATCTAACCTTAAAAAACACCTTTACTTATAAATTATAATTAAAAACATTGAGTCATTCGCTTATCAAATGGCTTATGATTACAAATCTGCATTTTCAAGATTTGATCTGATTCAATTCAAATTATTAATCAAGTGATTACTTATGCTGAAGGATTTAAAATATATACAGGGTGTCCAGAAAAAACCTTTACAAACTTTTCCAGGTTATTGCGCACGTCAAAATAAGCAAAAAAGTTCCTGTAAACATATGTCCTAAAATGCTTCGTTAACCCGCTAGCCGCCATTTTGTTTTTTACACTAAATAATTTTTATTTCCGTAACGGATCATTGTATTAAGTTAATATTTGGCATGAACCTTCACTATAACAATACCCATTTTCAGTAAAAAAATTATTTTTTTCCAATGTGTATTTTCAAAATGGCGGCCATTTTAAAATTTTTAACTCAAATATCTCAAAAACGGTAAATTTTATAAAAATGTTACAAGAGACAAAAAAGTTGACGAATTAAATTATCTAAATATTGATACCAAGTTTGTAAGGATCCAACAACAAATAACGGAGTTATTGTGGTTTTCCTGCAGAAAAACACTGATTTTGCTCTATGATTAATGCGAATTTAGGTTACTTTAAGAGAAAAATCTCAATTACTCCGTTATTTGTTGTCGGATCCTTACAAACTTGGTATCAATATTTAGATAATTTAATTCGTCAACTTTTTTGTCTCTTGAAACATTTTTATAAAACTCACCGTTTTTGAGATATTTGAGTTTAAAATTTTAAAATGGCCGCCATTTTGAAAATACACATTGGAAAAAAATAATTTTTTTACTGAAAATGGGTATTGTTATAATGAAGGTTCATGCCAAATATTAACTTAATACAATGATCCGTTACGGAAATAAAAATTATTTAGTGTAAAAAACAAAATGGCGGCTAGCGGGTTAACGAAGAATTTTAGGACATATGTTTACAGGAACTTTTTTGCTTATTTTGACGTGCGCAATAACCTGGAAAAGTGTGTAAAGGTTTTTTTTGGACACCCTGTATATAGACTCGCTCAATATAAATGGGGGAAAAATTTTACTTCATTAATAATATTGTAAAATCATTGGGTTTGTTTACTTGTCTTCATGATTATACTGTTTGCTTCATTCATGAGCCTTTAATGGAGTCATTCACTTTGCTCATTCACTTCAGTGCTATTCAGGGCGGGTGGCGTAAAACGGCCCAAATATATATATTTTTTAATTGGTTGACAGAAAAATATGTATCCAAGAATAAAATATATATTTTTAATAACAAGGGTAAATATTATAGCCTATTCAGCAAAAGAGAAAGAAGAAAGGTCTGTTAATAATCCCTGGAACTAGGATCAAATTATTTAGTTTATTTATTGCTCCTTGTGTGTAGGGTAGATTATATCCATCTTGTGTGTGTTCAGACAAATAGATATTGGGCAGTAGTTGGTTGACTCAGTCAATCTGTTTACTTTAACGGTTTAATACTTGACGAAATAGGTTCGCAAATATGGTACTAGAGTTTGTAAATACAGAAAACATATTTTAAAATGTTAAATATTTGCTCTATACCTTTACAAAGCTAAAAAATATAATAATTTAAGTGAGGGAAATTTTTTATTTCGAATTTTTTTACCTTACTTTAATGACTTTGTGTTTAAAATAATAAAGTTTTGCGGCACCAGAAAATTTACTAGGGGATGTCTTGGAACTAGGGCTACGGGACATCCTTGTGTCGCCCAGTTTACAATTTTTGCCTTTGGCCTAGGGCGTAAAAAAGTGTTAATCCGGGTGTGCTATTAATAAATAAACTTTATAAATGTTACATTGTTGTATACTTTTTGAACAGTCTCTAAATCAAAATTGAACATTTGGTTTTTAAACTATCTTATTGTAAAACAGCGAAATTTCAAAGCAATTGAAGCACAGCCATAAAATTGGAAGCAGATGAAAATAAATTCATAATGAAGTTTTAGCTAAAAACAGTCAAGTATTTTTTGGGTGGTTGAAGCACAAATATTGAATTATGCAAACTGTGTCTCACAAACTACTATTACTGTATATAAATTAACTAGCTGTAACCCGTAGGGGAGAGTGGTGGGGTAAAACGGGGTAGCTAAGTTTTATTGACATGTAGTTACCATGTTTTCATACAAAAAATCTTAAATATTGGCATCTTGTGTTTATTTGCTTATAAATTGCTTCTTTACAAAAATTAATAAGTCATAGATTTTTTGTGTGATTTTTGTAAAAAAAGTGCAAGTACCCAGTTTTATCTTACAAGTGGGGTATCTATACTTATTTAGTATGCCAAGAGGTTATTTTATTTTATTTTATTATTTATTTATTTTTTGTTGTAATAATTAAAACTCTTTTTACAATTTTCAAGTTAAGGGGTGTTGTTTGATAGAGCTTTGTCTGTATGTGAATATATGTATGTTGCCTATAGACTCTGAAACCGCTCAACAGATAATAATGAAACTTTCAGGCACTATTAAAAATTATTCAAGGATGGTTTGTGTGAGGTTTGGTGCAAATCTGTCCAAAGGCCTCTGACCCAGAGGGCATACAATGGTGCAGTGACAGGTTTTAGAAATTTAGTGTTTACAAAATTAATTAACTGGTGTAATTTTAAAAAAATTGAAAATTTCACTCAAGCAAATGCTTATAATCATAGAAGTAACCAGCTGTGAGGTATAATGTTGATGTTTGTGTTGTCTTTAGGACTCCGCCCCACAGAAGCTCACAATTACTGTAATAGCCTACACGTGTTGAAATTTGAGATGGACGATTCTCTTTGTTCATGGGTACTCTCACTAAGAAACGGTTTTGCAAATATAGTTTTTGAAGCTCTTTAGGACTCCGCCCCACTGGACATCAAAACTACTTTAGGACCTCGGGAGCTGAAATTTGACATGGACGATTCTCTCTGCTCATGGGTACTCTCACTAAGAAATGGTTTTGCAAATATAGTTTTTTAAGCTCTTTAGGGCTCCGCCCACTGGACTTCAAATTACTTTAGGGCCACCGAGGTTGAAATTTGATGCACGATTCTTTTTACTCATAGGTATTCACTAAGAAACGGTTTTGCAAATATAGTTTTTGAAACTTTTTAGGGCTCTGCCCCACTGGATTTCAAAATTACTTTAGGCCCACCAGGGTTGAAATTTAACATGGACGATTCTCTTTGCTCATAGGTACTCAATAGGAAACGGTTTTGCAAATATGTTTTTTAAGCTCTTTAGCTCCGCCCCACTGGATTTCGAAGTTAGTTTAGGGCCACCAGGGTTGAAATTTGAAGGACGAGTCTTTGCTTATAGGTACTTAGAAACGGTTTTGCAAATATAGTTTTTTATGCTCTTTAGGGCTCCTCCCAACTGGACTCTAAAATTAGGGCCACCGGGGTTGAAATTTGATGGGTGATTCTTTTTGTTCATAGGAACTCACTAAGAAACGGGTTTGCAAATATAATTTTTTAAGCTCTTTAGGGCTGCGCTCCACTGGACTTGAAAAATAATTTAGGGCCTCCGGGGTTGAAATTTGACATGTCCCTCTTTGCTCATAGGTGCTCTTGCATTAGCAATTACGATCAATAAGGTACAAGGAAAACTTTGACTATTTGTGGTTTGAATTTCGAAAATACCTGTTTATCCTTTGGCCTTACAATTAAACTAATATACTTTCTATTCCATTGACTTTTTTTGTTATATTGAAAAACGAATAAAATAGCTTTATTTATGTAAACAAGTTAATTTGAGCGCAGCAAAGCACGCCAGGTAACTAGTAAACTAATAAAAGTTCTATCCATTATAGAAATTTGAAATTTTCCCATTAGAATAACAAACATTGGGATTGGGTTGATCATTTTAAACATCTGTTAATATAAAGCTGTAAAAAAGTGTATTTTTGGGTCACTTATATAGGTAATATTGGATTGGTAGGTTGTAACTAATTTAGAACTAAATGTAATATTTTTAGCAATGACAACAGCCCGAATTTATATAGACCAAAATAACCTTTGTGCACAAAGTGTTTGTGCAACAAGGTACAATAGTATTATTCAGTTTGTTCACCTTAAGAAAATCTCAATGTTAATAATTTTCCAAGGGCCGGTTTCTCCAAACACGTTTAACTGTGGTGTTTGCTCTTTGGGACACACTTTTGAGGCAGCGGCCGTGGGCTGCAGCGCAAGCGCGAACCACCGCCGCCAGGTAAGCTCTACCGAGAGGCCGCTCTGTCTCGGATTGGCGGAGATGTAATGAAGACCAACGAGGAGTAGGGAGCAAGCACGGCATTGGGGGTAGACCCCCGGGTCAAGGTATAGTTATTTAATAGTAGCAATTATCATATTTTCTAATAGTTTCAGTTTCAGTAGTCCAAATTAATTAATCCGATTAATCATTCTATAGATGCCCCGATTATCAATCCCGAATTTAACAAGTCTTTAGCCTAATTCTATACACATGTTCAATAATTGCAATTTATTTTGATATTAACATTACTATTCAGTAAATACATGTGTTTAATTAATTATCTCATCAAAGCTGGCAAATGGTCTAATTATTTTAGTGGTGTCGGCACAACCTCTGTTCATTATTCATGGGTCCAACATGTTTCCGAATTGGTTGAGACGTAGGGTTGTCATTATCAACGACCCAGAGTCCGCATAACTTAAACTTAGTTTAATTCAATGTAAAATATATGGACAATTTTGGTTTAAACTTGCTTGGAGAAACCGGCCCTAAGAAATTTGTAATTAAATAAATCAAAATATCGCCCAAATCTTGGGCTTATTTTTATCCTATAACTATCCCAACACATGGGTATAAAGCAATGGACTGATGGTGTTGGGTTTGGTCAAGATTGACATTACAGACACCTCCTGATATTTTATAAGAGTACAGTAAGATAAGTATAAAAAAGCAGCACAAAATTATAGCTAAACAAAGCAAAAATTTATTAAATGAGATGCCATTTTCTAGTTATTTTTATAACCAGAATTTAGGTTTGCATTGCTTACTACAATTTATTTTGTCACCCCTGTGGTAAACTGTTAAGTATGACACTATATAAAGAAAGTATGATAAAAATCCTAATGGAAAAGAATGACTTCCTTCACCCAATATTTACATCAAAACCTCCAATGTTTATTAATCAAAAGTACAAAAACCAGTAAAGGTCAATTACAATTTCACTACAGTCATTGATAGTTGGGTAGAAACAAACATGGAGAGATTCCAAGAAGGTCGCCACGACCCCCTGTGCGAGAGGTCATATCAGCGTGGCTGTGAGCAAGTCACTGATAACTTTCGTCAACCGGTGATAAGCCACAGCTATGTAAGTTGTGCCGCTCTCTCTATCGTCATTCTAGTTCTGACGGTCGAGTTGTCGTGTCGTGAGTAGACGTAAACACAACGTTGCCATGCCTGCGGACGTGCTTCAGGAGATTCCATCCTCTGCTGTCAACTACTTCTGCAACAGCATCCTCAAGAGGGACTGGCCCAACTCCATTCATGTGAGTGGTTCAAGTTTAAATTTTAGCGAATAGATTTTGTTGCAATAATAAATACATAGTAGACACATTAGTAAATAATTTAAATTTTCTAATTAGTGTTTAGTTTTTTAACATAAATGTTTGTTTAAGCATAACGGCTAACATTTTCCCCTTTGAATATTTTTTCTTGACATACATGATGGCAATAAACAGGTTATAAACAAACAAATCTAATTTTCTAATAAAAAGAACATATATTTTACTAGAAATCTTTTACAACCTATACAACATTTTTTTTTTAATTGTAACAGATAAACTATGCAATAAAATTAAAAAAGGTTGAAACAAATAAAAAATGTCTTGAAAAGTTAAAAGTTTATGCAGGCAAGTAACATTCATGGAGGTAATATCAGAAAATGTACGTTATTAGAAGTCTCTAAAGACAAAGAAACAAATTTCAAACTCATATATGACGATTCTCAAAGGAAAATATATAATTTAATTTCCTAATAGTTTTTAAAACCAATGTCAAGAAAGAAAATTGACGTTTAAATAGTCAAACCACAGGAAGTATTGTATTATATTTTTACTGGAGAAATTATTAATGGAAAGAAAACTTTGATTTTAAATCACAATCAAAACCGTTCATTTCTTGGAGTGGTGAACAGGTACAGAACATTGTATGGAATTTAAACAAATAAGAAGGTTCACTTAATCTTGTAAAGCTATAACAAACATCTAAAAGGGTAGTCGAGAAGACATTGGTATAGTCATAGAACTATCTTTTACATGTTTAAGGTTTTGTTAATTAAAACCCTTTAAATTATTTACCACAAAACCTAGCACAATATATGGTCTAAGCCTTGAAAAAATGTTTATGGGTTTTAGGGTATGGCTTTTTGGGGTATGGGTATTTATACAGTCTATTCTTTCAGGTTAAAATAATAATAAAATGTCTTCCAACACTACTCGATATATTTACACTTATCCTGTAATTGTTTACAAGACGGTAAATATATATAAAAGATCTTATAATGGCGATCGATTTCGACCAGTCACACCGGTCATCATCAGGCCCAATCCGAGACTGAGAGAATCAAGATGGCGTCCTTGCTTAAATACTATTGGTGCAGGAAGTTCTGGGAAACAAGCAAGAATATATTCCCGAACATCCGGTAGCCAGTAAGATTTAAGCATGGACGCCATCTTGATTCTCTCAGTCTCGGATTGGGCCTGATGATAACCAGTGTGACTGGTCAAAATCGATCGCCATTATAAGATCTTTTATATATATTTACCGTCTTGTAAACAATTACAGTATAAGTGTAAATATATCGAGTAGTGTCGGAAGATGTTTTATTATTTCAACCTGAATATCAGTACCAGCACGTATAATGCTAATCAAGAAGTTATTTAGTCTATTCTTTGTACAAAATTTCTATTTATAAAAGCTTAAAATTAAGAGGAAAGTATGGAATACAAACGTTTATCTAACGAGACCCTAATGATCTGTAGGTGTACTACTTCATAAAGACGATGACTGAGTGGAAGAAGAACCATGCCGATGTCAGGGTAAGCCTGCTTTGTGTGGATGGCGACATTGAAGATGGGACCTTCATTGGACTAATGTACTCTGTGAGTATAAAGAACCCATTAAGCTTAATTATACCACCATTTACCAAGCAAAGACTGGAACTATTCAACTATTACATTCATTACATTGAGGAAATATACGACAACAAGAATCAGGCCCCTTTCACACACACCAATTTTTATTGACCAACAAAAAATCGGTCGACAAAAAAGTTGGTCGATCAGTGACGGTGGAGCGTTCACACACAGTGATAATTTTGTGGGGCGACTTTTTGTCGAGTGATAGCAAAATCTGTCGGAGGTTTTGCTGACACGGTTTTTATCGGCTAACTAAATAATCAATGAACGGTGTTGGCGCTCCAGAGAACCATGTACTCAAGTTGGAGCGTTCCACACACACCGACATTTTGGTCGGCCAACCGTTTTGCACTATCTCCTAATTTCTGTCTAGACCAAATCATCAATCATTGTTTACATGCTTTTTGACCCTAACAGAGTGGTTAAAAGTTAATGAAATTTACATATTTTTTAATTTCTGCATTAAATACCGAACCCAGCCAATCAATATAACTTACTTTGCAACAAATATTCAGTTTCAAAAGATGGAAATGTTCATGAATTATTTTAGTTGGACATGGGAAAACCTAAGAGAGATTTTTTTTTTATTTTTGAGTCAGAAACAAACTTTTAGTGGGAAAGTTGTAGCAAATGAGATAAATTTTAAAATGTAATCAAGAAATTTACGAAAATATTTATTGATCCTTGGCAATCATGAAGGTTTGCTTTGAGTCTCGAGCTCCCTCTGAGACTACAGATCGCATTTTTCATTCTATTATTTCGTAAAGAAATAATTTGTGTACAGATAACCACTTTTCACATTGGAATTTGTAATTGAATACACAACAATTGAACAAATCAACAAGCAGCTTCGTCTTCCACCAATAAAAATCAGTGTTTTGTGCGAATGGTCTGATTTTGATTGGCCGATAAAATGGTCAACCGACTATTTGTCGGCCGATAAAAATTGGTGTGTGTTACAGGGGCCTCAGGGATCATAACAAGTACATTGTAGAATAACAACCCAAAAAGTGAAGATATACATCAGTAAATATAATAAAGTTAATTTCCCCTATTAGAAAGTTAAAATGAAAATAAAAATAGGTACCAGTGTATAGCAAACAGTATAACATTTCAACAGCTAAACAAATAACATCTCTCAAATATTTTACTGATAATACGGACCAGTTACTCTCAAATAAGTTAAGACGTTACTGGCTTGTGCTAAAGACTGTTGTGTGTTTCATTCCAGGAGCTGGGGGGCTGCACGGTGCTGGCCTACACGCAGCAAGAGAGCTGCGAGCGACTGGCACGAGCATTGCGTGAGACCCGGCGCATCCGGTGGTCCGAGCCACTCACGTTCGAGGCCGTGCTGCAGCGGCACGCGGCCACAGTGCACCGCGCAGCGCAAGATCACGGACTGGAGACCAGCATCTACTCGCAGAGTGGCATACTGTACATGCCCCACGACCATGCGAGGAAGCTCAAGCTTAAGTGAGTGGGGCCATGGGTCATCACACAGATTTGGGAAAATATCGAGGAAAACACATTCATCAAAGATTTGGAAACCCTTTCTTAATCACAAATAATTAAAGGAAAAATAATTTAAAGTTTTATTATGATGTAGTGTCCACTCTCCTGTTGCTTGAATGACAAAATAGTGAGAGACAATACAAACCTTTATTGAATCTATAAATCTATGGGATGGCAACCATCCCTTAGAATTTCTTTCAAAATCTGCTTTTTTTTCTCCAAGATCATAATTTTTTCTAGGTTCAATATAAATCTCCAAAGAATGACCTCCAATTGAGTTTGATTTTTATGGGCAGAACATAACAAGACATATTTGTTAGTAGTAATGAGTTATTTAAGAAATTAATAAAGTCAGCACATTATTAATGTAATATTCAAGAAGTACTCTCATCAAATTTCAAGTTGATCACTTAAGAGTTGAGAAGTAGGGTTTCTCATCTCATCTAGATCAATGCTGGATTGGTTCTCCAAAAGCAACATTGAGATAATGAGATCGCTCCTTTGGCTATATAAAAAAAAAGAAAATACAAACCATTTTTCCTAAAACTTATAAAATGTTACAGTCTGCAAGTGCTAAGCTCATTAACAACATGAGGAACTGAAATACTAGTCAAAATATTAGTTCAATGACATCATTAATTAAACTCAAGATTAACATATTAAACAGATATAAGATGCCTATAACATATAAATTTCCATGTTCGATTATTTAATGAAACAACATTTACAAACATGTATTGAGTTTCAGGCTGTTGTCAATTCCCTAGTTACTCTAACATTGCTCTAATTTTCATGTAACTTTCAGATCACCATCAGACGATGTATACGTTGCGCCCCTCAAGCCGAGCCACATCCCCTACATCCACTCTGTCTACGCCCACAACGACATCTACACGCAGCGGGAGCTCGAGATGACTCTGCGGCTTAATGGAGGGTTCGGAGTGTTCGATGCGGACCACAAGCTGCTGTGTTGGGCGATGCACACGCATTACGGCGGCGTCGGGGTGCTGCAGACCCGAGATGGCTACGGGGGCAAGGGTTACGCTCGGCTGGTGTCAACCTGCATCTCCCAAGCCCTCGGCCTCATGGGAATCTCCCCTCACGTCTGCGTCAAGGACACCAATCACAGGTCACTTTCACTCTTTCGCTCCATCGGATACGAACATGTGTCCTCCATCCAGTACATTACGACTCACGATTCATCTTCCTCCTCATCCGAGTCATCGTCGTAAATCAGTATCGTAAACAGATGAGAAATGTATAATAATCACAAAAGTATCAAAGTTGATAGTTTTTCTCTTTGATCAAAATATAATTAGAGTAACTGTTTGATGTAAATAAATTCAATAATAACTTTAAATTCATCTCTGTTACAACCATGAATGGGAGGATGACACGTGATTCGTACATTTTTCCACTGTGGTCTCATTTTCAATCAGTATTTTATCATCCAAACACCATTTCCGCTCATTTGCTATTTATATCATTTCATTATTTCATCAAGTGGACTTTACTCTTGAACTTTCACATCGCTGATAAGCCATCTTTGACCCGTAACTTTGATCCACTCTATCATGGTTAATCGCTTATTAACGGGGTAATCTAAGAAAAATATTGTATAATCAGTTTTTAATCTAGTCATTAGTTTTAAGTAATTTTCCTTAAATTAAGTACTGAATTTGTATTATAAACTTTAACTTAAAATGGATATTACGGTGATTCCCTATTTACCTTAGCTACTCGAGTAACTTTATTTTCTCTCTTTTTACTCAAAAATTTCCTTTTTCAAATGGATAGATGATTGTCCCAATGAAAATATAAGAATTTACTTTCCTTAAAAAGATTCCTAAGACTCATTTTTACTACGAAACATAGACTTCTATCATAATGAACATTTTTTTAAATTTGAGATACTATAATTTCATACACTTATCCTTTTCCTAATCATCATTTATAAATGCGCCAAACCTTTCCCAATTATTATTTTATAAATGTAAGAAAATTAATATTGTATAGAAAAAACATATAGATCTCAAGGATCTGTTGCTGTAAATAAAATTTATATTACCTAAAATCACTTATATATTTCATGTAGAAAAATTATGAAACAAATGAATTGTGGATTATTGTAAATATCATTGATGTGATAATTCACTATTTTTTGTTGTTAAGAATGAACCGGATGGTTCTTTGACTGCTTAACTACTCACATTTAACTACTTTTCAAACAATATTCTGTAGTTCTGTCAAAATGTATAAATATTTTAAAAGTATGAATATTTTTAAATTTAGAAAGAAACATACAGTTCCAGCTAATAAGTTCATGTGAGTTACACAATTATTTTTGATTATATACAGTAAATAGTTTTAGAGCTGTATGGCTCTTGATTATGGTTTTCTTTATTTATGTACTATTTTATAACCATTCAAATGTTAAACAAAAACAATATGTGTTTAATCTTGATATTACAATCATGATTTGGAGGAATAAATTTGACAAAAATTTGAGTACACATTCAGATAAGAGTATAATGAAATCCGAACAGGCTTCAACGTAGCAAAGGTCAGCTTCTTAAGCCAGCAATGTTCACTCCATATGGCAGGTTTGGATGTTTGAACCTTTCATTCTTTTCTCTTTTTACTCAATATGTTACTACATAAATAACAAAGAATCCTAATGTAAATTTATAACACATTTTATTTGTAATATTATGTAATGAATTAATGTTTAAGAAATAATATAACCTTTCCTGTAACTCTAAAATAACTTTATAAACATTTATATATTCTCTATAAATAAAGATAAACAATCCTTTCAGCACCCTAAGCCGACATACATAAAATCTATATAGCTAAGATATGTCCATTGAAAATTCAAAAATATTTGTTGTTCTAATTAAAATAATAAATAATGAAAAACATTATACATAAGATACCCACACAAGCAGTTAATTAAGCATGGCATTTCTTTATTATTTTCCTAATGGTGAAAAGCATTCTATTACTAAGTAACAATAATGATTATAACTGTCAGGCTACCATCACAAAAATTATTTATTATTTTTTCTTATGAAGTACACTTTAGTTTATCCAACTGAATGACATTGGAACTCCGCTTCATTGGAACTGATGATCTGGATATTATTACTTTTTTTTTCTTACAAAAACAAATGTTTATGTTTCAGTGCCTTTTACCTCCAATATGTTATACTACCAATAAAGTAATATCACATTTAATATCACTTATAACTAGGTCCTTTTCATAATCTGTATCCCTCGATGTGAGTGACTAAAGCCGTGTAAGTATTCGCACGGAAATAGGAAGAGGGGGGACAGGAAGTAAACATCCGCTTCCTAAACTGTCTATCTGTTTCTCTGTGTTATGTGGAATGTCAATTGACTATTGAAATATGCGTGAAAAGAGGAAAAAGGGTGTATATCCAGGATAAATTTAAAGCTATTAAAAGAATCAATGCCGGTGAGTGAGCAAAAAAGATTACAATTGAATATAGAGTGGGGCAGTATGGGGATCGTTATTTCCTGCGTGTTTTTTATCAGTATAAGTTTGTTGTTACCAGGTTGGAAGTTTCTGAATCTCATTTAAGAATAATTTTGTTGGTTCTCAACAATTGCGAACATAGCCATAATTGGTCACTGTATCGGCAAAAACAATGATTTACTACGGACTCTGCTACATCGGAATATTTTGATATCCAAACTGGCCGTCTGCCACATTAGTTCCGATGAACGAGAGTGCACTGTACTCTTATTTGAATGTTTTGGTCAATTAAACTCCATCATGTCAATAAAACACATACTGTTTTTGTGAACTTTCAATAGACTATAGGGCCATTATGGTCCTAAAGTATAATTTAGATGAATTGGAAAGAATTCTAGAAAAGGACTTCCATGGTCCAAACAAACTTAAGCTAAATATATTTTAGTAGAAGAAAATACTTTCCACAAACTACAGGACCATTATGGCCCAGAAATTGAAATAACTCTGTATTTATTGATAGGATTCACTAGTAAATAAGGACCATCATGGTCCAAGATTTATGTTAGAATAATTTTCGGTAGTATTCTATGAGACCTTTAGGGTCAGACTAGACATGTATATAAGTCATTTAGGGAGTATAGCCAATATTTAGTAGATAATGGTGCCTCAACGGCCCTACCACGCCTGGAAGCAATACTCTGTGTATATAACGAGCCTGTACGGCTCTAGAATTGCTTGTATCATACCTCAACTACATAATATAAGGTGCAATCAAACATTTCATGTCTTTTTATTACCCTCAGATCCAAAAGACAATAATACTTTATTTACGTATTTTTAGATTAGCAGTACCATCAGTATATAAAGAGAAACAGAGTCTGTAAAAAAGATCTCTCAAGTTAAAAAATCTCGGGGTGATCACTATATATTAATGAAAAAGAAAATTAGAATATGAGTTCAAAGTTTTATTCGGTAAATAGCATAATTATTATAGCAGAAAAGCACCAATAAAGTGAAGTTTCTGCAGGAAAATTTGATATTTTACAGTAATATAAAAAAAAGCAAAAAAGCAAGTAAAAAAGCAAAAATAAATTATTTTCTGCAATTTTAAGAATAAAGAAAACAACTCAAAACTAGAGAGATGAATTTGGTTTCTGAATATATGGAATTTGGTTGGTATATGATTTTGGATATTAAAAAACAGTGAACCATTGTTAAATTTTCCATCATGAATAAAGGAATGGATGGGATGACAAATAATACCAATTGATTTAAGGAGAAAGATTACATAACACTACAGTATACTTTCAACACAGTTCTAAAGAAATAGTTGTATTTCAATACTTTTTCAAACTTTACATTAAGTCAATTAGGAACATGTTTTATATACCACAATTAATGTTGACTCATTAAAAGGAAAGTTTAACCTCAGAGGATCTAAATTCCTTGTTCTGCTTCAAAATACAGTAGAACCCCGCAAATCAAGAAATCCGCTTAACCCGATCATGTTCTGTTGTGAAAACAACAATTTTTTTCTGAAGTTACAAACAGGAAAATTCAACAAAAAAGGGTTTTTCCTTGTACACAAACAATTATTTACACTATAAACAATATTTATTGTTACACTAAGAAGTTAATTTTGCTGGTTTGAATTATTTAATAATATTTACTTTAACCAAAATAAAAATAAATAAAATCTTAAACTACATAATATAAAATGTTAAAAATCAAATTGGAACTAAACTGATTTGGAATGTAATAGTTTACTCGCAAGCAAAGTGCGATGACCCAATGAGACTCATACTTGGAATATGGGAAACTAAGAGATATGAAAGGTAGGATTGGTTGGGGAGGAGGGCATTCTATTTTTATAACATTCTTATCAAAGATCAATGTCTTCCCCTTCCGATCCATAACTGCACCTAAA
Source organism: Neoaliturus tenellus (assembly GCA_030545055.2). Taxonomy (NCBI): domain Eukaryota; kingdom Metazoa; phylum Arthropoda; class Insecta; order Hemiptera; family Cicadellidae; genus Neoaliturus; species Neoaliturus tenellus. The sequence continues at coordinate 30,796 of JAQYXR010000688.1, forward strand.
ACCATACTGTACAGCTGACATTAGCATATGTTCCTATGATGAATTTCAGATATCGCCATTGCTTATTGCCAAAATGTAGTGTTTGTACAGTTCAAAATTTTTATTACGTCACAAGAAAGTCGAACAAATTTTCTCTAAACTAATTGGTACAAATTGTTTTTTCCTTCCATTAAATATACACAATATACACATTACTAAAACTCTAAATAGTAATATTCACATAATATCTACCTAGTCCGACAATTCGCAAAACCAAACAGGATAAGGTCAAACCTAGTTTAACACGCTCGTTGCGCGGGGCGAGTCTCGCCCCGTGTGGCTGGCACCACGTGCGCGGGGCGGGAATTGTCGTCCTTCTCCCATGCCAACAACCTTGCTTCAGTGTGAGCCCATTTACGTACCGGAAATGACGTCATGAAATTTGACTTAAAATAGACGCCTAGACAACTTCTGATGACTTTTAGGCAACATACAACCAATTACTTAGTAACTAAACAAAATATACAAAAATGCTTCCGCAATTTTGGTACGCAATTATATTGATTTTCAGCACTCAACGTGTTAAATTAGTGGCACTCTACTTTTGTCTTTAAAATAAGACATAGTAAAAACACATTAATTTGATGTTTTGTTTAGCTCAATGCAAAACTTCACTCAATAAAGAATTGGTTTCCAAAATTTGAATGTGATTGCTACTATGAAAATACATTCAAGATTCTCTTAGGTGTAATATAGTATTACAATCAACAGAACTAATTAGACTAGTTTACGAATCCAAGTGAGGTTACAATAAAATTTTTAAATTTAAAAGAGTGAAACTCCTTATTATTTAAACTGACTGGTTAAAATTCCGCAAATCAATAAAAGTTACACCTCATAATATACAAAAAAGTTATAATGCCTGTATTTTTGTCACTGAAATTTCAGTCGGCGGTTATCAAATTGAAAGAATTGCAGGTTGGTTTATGTAATTCGAAGGTATGTATTCTACATCTACAAAAAATAATGCAATAGTATCTAAAATAATATGTATGATTTAATAAAACAGACAAACTGCGGAACTTCTCATAAAAAGTTGACTAACATCTTTAAATTAGTTAAAACAAGATTAATTTTGAATGGGTGTATTTAATGATCAAAAATGAACATAAATATTAAGTTTGATAATTTTTTTAATTGATTGGACTCCACCTACAACTTTTAGTGTGTAAGACTATCCTACAGTTTTGAAAGGTAAGGAAACTCCCATGGATTTCAAGTGGTATCTACTTACATTCCAAAAAAACCCACATCTACTTAGCCTTTGTGTTTTTCCCCTAATCATATGATGGGGGGATGTTTAAACTATTGTAATTTTAAAAATTAAAAATCATTGAAGAATACCTGGAGCAAAGAAGTCAACATAACTGTTGAAACAGAAATATTGACACCATTACTGTACTCTATGTATTGTAAATAAAGATCATTTTGCCTTGTCTTGTCAATAGGTAAATTTCAAATTCCAAAATGATAAATCCATCGCTATCATGAATTTCAAAGATTCAATTGGATAGCTCAATGGATTACCTGATATGTATCGAAGACAAAAGGACCTTTTCATGATCGCCTGGCCTGGATCGGTTCATGGTGACTACCACAATACAGTATACAACTTTTATCACTGATGTTACATAAAAAATCGTATACTGAGATATATTTAGAATAGTTAATTAAAACTTTCACTACCCAGTTTTTTTACGCTTTCCACCTTTTCGTATATTCACTGAATGCATAATATGCAGTGTAAGTGTAAATATATTTTTGAGTGTTATAGACCTTTGTGCTTCATTTCTGATCTTAAAACTACGCTTCTCCAGCCATTATTTTTCAAAATAAAAATTTCAACACTTTTATTTATGGGGTAAATGAACAAATAGTGTGTTCCCTATAGAGAAATTTGCTAAAAACATGCAAACCACCAACATAAGTTGTTGTAAAAAAATGTTTTACATAAGGCCAAAATTAAATTTTAACTCTTAACAATCATAAAAACGAATGGGATAGACTTAAATCCCATTGAAGGTTGGATGTTTTGGTCTAATAGAGGAGCCCAACAAAACAACTTTTTGGGTATTTGTTTTAAAATGCAATAATCTGTGTATGGAAGATAACTAGCACCTCAAAACTCACATTACATCTGTTATAACACATTATTTCTTTTCAGCAAAGAGGGCAAAGAGGGCAAAGAGGGATGAAAATTATAAATATTGTAAGGGATATATGAAAGTCAGGAGATCAAAGGACATTCTGCTTAGTATGATTTTAACACCTATCCACGGATTATAAAATTATATCGGACTTCCCGGTCATGATGATGAGGCAGAAGATGGAAGACTAATGCAACTTGTTATCCTTAGTGAGTATAAAGTTGATATAAAGTATTCTCTGGATTATCTGGACTGCAGATGACCCTTAATATTACAAAAAATCCAGGCAAAGTAGAGTCAGCCACGTTTCCATCATTCCAGCATACTATTATGATTTTTATTAATAACTTTTTGTTCCACATTCCATTAATATTGCTTGTACTCTGGTAATAGTGGTTGGATTTGAGTTGATGGTAACCAAAAAAAGTAAGAATATAAAACGGTTGTCCCATTTTTTTTTTTTTTTTTTTTTTTTTTGCATAAAGACACTGAACAAAATTTTGTTAATCTTGTATATTAATACAAGGGCTATTTTTTGTGAACAAAACTCCTCCGTTATTTCTAAACCGATTTTAATGTTTGAGATGTCAAAATGTTGGTCCCAATTCGTAGTTTTGCATTAAGGTTTTAGATTTTTATATTTGAACTCTGAAGGGCACGGGAAGCCCTCAAAGTTTGTTTTTTTTGTACATAAGATTAACATGGCACATGTTAAAAGCTAACTGAATAGAAGCAATTAAACAACTGGTATGAAATATCAACACAATTCCATACTTTAATACGAGGAGTGTCTATTATGCATAACAAATTGTGTGTTTTACCTTTTTCTCAAAATGTAGCAGGTAGATTTTGCTTGAACTTTGGATATATGTGTATTTTGGCACAAAAATAAGTTTAGTAGCTTAACCCCGAAAAACTCGGTGTCTTAGTTTATTAAAAAAAAAAAAAACAAGAGGTCATGTTACAACATTTCATTCTAAATATTCACTAAGTAAAACAAAAAATTCTCCAGGAACCCTGGGTTGCAAGAGGAACAATTAGAGGACTCCCGACACAGGTGGGTAGGCTGATATACGATAGATCAAGTGTTAATCCAAGAGCATGTATCTTAATATCACCTAATACACGTTGTTTTACTGTTCCAGAATTAACAAACAGGGACTTAGCCACGGTGTTGATTGACCTCAACACTGCGTCCGGTAGGCTAAAGGTACTAGTTGCCTCAGCCTACTTTCCAAACCCAGGGGATAAATGCCCTCCAACGGGGGTGGAACAACTTGTGCAGTATGCTAACAGGAAAGGGTTGCCCTTGATCCTTGGCTGCGATGCGAATGCACACCACACCATCTGGGGGAGCACCGATACCAACGAGAGAGGTAAGGATCTCCTAGAATACATATTTAAGGTTGACTTACAAATAGAGAATTTAGGGTCCGAACCTACTTTTGTAAACAGAGTAAGAGAAGAGGTCCTAGACCTCACTCTTACGCTCAATCTTAACAACCTCTTGACAAAGAGGTGGCATGTCTCTGGTGAGACCTCGCTGTCGGACCATAAACACATAAGGTTCGATGTGGAGGCTCAAACGGAGATGAGTCTAACTTACAGGGTCCCCAGTTCCACAGACTGGGAAGGCTACCTTGAAACCTTACAAAACGAGATTGTCATAGAGGCCAAACAGGCCAAGACAACAGACAGTCTCGATTACATGGCGGAGGCAGTAGGCAGAGCAATCACCAAGGCCTACGAAGATAACTGTCCTCTCAGGACTAAAAGGACCACAAAAGATGTGCCTTGGTGGAACGAGAGGCTTAACAGCATGAGGAAAAAGCTGCGGAAGCTTTCCAACATAAGCAGAAGGACAGGCAATAGAGCCCCCTATGCCGCGGCTCTTACAGAGTACAATAAAGAAATCAGGAAATCCAAAAGGAATTCCTGGAGGCGGTTCTGTGAAAGGTTAGAAAACCTACCAGAAGCAGCCAGACTACAAAAAGCCCTACAGAAGGAATCTTCAAATCCGTTTGGGGGCATTAACAACAGGAACAGGCCAAAACACATCAGACATGAAGGAGACTCTAGGGGTTTTAATGAGTACTCACTTCCCAGGGAGCACCCCCGGTCGATGGCAACATGGACTGGCTCCCCTCGGAAAGAAAATCCCCACTAGAATGTGCAAGGTCAAGAAGAACTGCTGCCAGGATGTTCAAACCGGAGATAGTGAAATGGGCAGTAAACTCGTTCAGCCCCTTTCAAGTCTCCAGGCGGGGACGGCATCTTTCCAGCACTACTTCAAGAAGGGATCGAAATCCTACTAGACTACATAGTGGCAATCTTTAAGGGCAGCTATGCCCTAGGACACATACCAAAGAATTGGAGGAAGGCAAGGGTGGTGTTCCTTTTGAAAAAAGGGAGGGATCCAGCCAGCCCAAATCCTACCGGCCTATCTGCCTTTCATCCTTCATGCTAAAGGCGATGGAAAAGGTAATAAATCGATACATTAGGGATGAGATCCTTTCAAGGTCTCCTCTAAGTGCGAACCAACATGCATTCATGATGGGAAAATCAACTACAACGGCGCTAAGTAGCCTAGTGGGAAAAATAGAAGACACACTGGCAAACAGAGAGATCCTTGCGGGGGTCTTTATGGACATTCAGGGTGCTTTTGATAATGTAGGGTACCGATCCATTGAGGAAGCCATAATGGACAAAGGAATTCCAAAGGGCACTGCCTCCTGGATAATGGCTCTCCTACACTCCAGGGAAATCATAGCCTCAGAAGGTGACCACACAGTGACAGTTAGGGGCTAGGAGGGGCTGCCCCCCAAGGAGGAGTGCTCTCCCCCCTTCTGTGGGCACTGGTGGTCGACGATCTGCTGAAAAAGGCAGAACAGAAGGACATAGATCTGCAAGCCTTTGCCGATGATCTAGTCCTCACCGTCAGAGGGAAGCACAAAGGAACTATAGAGGACCTAACCCAAACTGCGGTGAACTTCATCGATGAATGGTGCAGCGGGGAAGGACTGACCATAAACCCGGAAAAAACCGAGCTGGTCACGTTCACAAGGAAGAGAAGAACTAGCGTCTCCCCCCCAACGATAAGAGGAATGAGTGTCAAGGACGTAAAGGAAACCAAATACCTAGGAGTAATCCTAGACCGAAAGTTAACCTGGTCCAAACACTTAGATTACGCACTTGCCAAGGGTACAGGAGCTATGGGTGCCTGCAGAAGGACCTTTGGTAAAAAACTGGGGCCTAAGCCCCCGGCTAATATATTGGACTTACGAGGCCATAGTCAAACCAACAGTAACATACGCATCCTTCGTGTGGTGGCCTAAAGTTGAACAGACAGTTGTAACAAAAAGACTGCAACAGCTGCAAAGACTGGCCTGCACAGGGGTATGTGGAGCGACAAAATCCTGTCCAACTGTAGTGCTAGAAGCAGTTCTAGACATGCTTCCACTCGGAGCAGAGATTAAGAGAAGGGCAGCTATCTCAGCCCTCAAAATGGGCAGCAGAAACGAAATTAAGCCCCAAAGGGATACGGGCCACATGTCTATATTAAAGGAATTTCCCAACCTGGACATGGAACTGCGAATCCCAGATCTGATGGTCAAGAAATATGACTTTGAGAAACCTTACCAGGTCACTGTGGGTGAGAGAGCGGACTGGCAAAAGGACAACCTCAACATGGGCGGAGCACGCCTTGTATTTTATACAGATGGCAGCCGGAAGGACAACAAATCTGGGCTAGGAGTGTATGGCAATAGAACCAGCATCTCACAGGCCCTAGGCTGCACGGCAACGGTATTTCAATCAGAGGTCCTAGCGATTGAATGCTGTGCTTGGAACATTCTGGCAAGAGGGCTAAGGAGAGGCAAAATACTCATCCTCTCAGATAGTCAAGCTGCTTTAAAAGCACTAGACTCGTTCGTGATAGACTCACGGACAGTGCAAGGCTGCAAGAGCGCAGTAGATATAAAATAGGCATTCTGGGCCACTCGTAGTTTTTTTTGACCGTTTTCAGCTTCAAATTGACCGGTTTTTGACCGGATTCTGGCCGGTTTTGGCCAAATATCAGCCCATTTCAGGGCATTTTTTGGGATTTCAGACAGTGATTTCAAGGAGCATTTTAAATATAATCCGGGGAACTACGAGATGCCCTCTTAAGTTAACCATAACTTTTAAATGAAAAGCGGCAGACTCCCCTTGCAATCCCACTTGAAGCGATAAATCGCAGTTGCATTGATAACCTCAATCGAATGCACATCCGCTCGATCACATCAGACTTGATAAACACCGCGCCGCCAGCCACCAACAAGTCCGCTGGTCTAGGCGCTAACGTAACAGCGCACCACCCAACCGGCCCAGGTTCAAATCACGCCTCGGCCGGAGAATCTTTTTGAGAACGCCAAATCCACAACTAACGTATACATACGTTTTCTATATATATATATACATTTTATATAAATATTTTTATTCTATATAAATTTATAAATATTTATATAAATATTTTTATTCTATATAAATTTATAAATATTTATATAAATATTTTTCCTATAAATATTTATATATAAATATGCTAGGGTTAATAAAATGATTTAAATAGGTGCAATTATTATCAAATACATTTATACCTTTATGAGCAGCGGCCACTCCACATCGCATTGCCATAGCTGATTTCTGTTTGTTGGAGAAACCACACATGTCCAGGATATGTGTGGTTTCTCAAATAAGCGATTCAAATATTTATATAAATATTTATAGGAAAAATATTTATATAAATATTTGAATTGTTTATTTGAGAAACCACGCATGTCCAGGATATGTGTGGTTTCTCAAATAAGCGATTCAAATATTTATATAAATATTTTTTCCTATAAATATTTGGATATGTGTGGTTTCTCAAATAAGCGATTCAAATATTTATATAAATATTTTTTCCTATAAATATTTATATATAAATAAATATGCTAGGGTTAATAAAATGATTTAAATAGGTGCAATTATTATCAAATACATTTATACCTTTATGAGTTGCGGCCCCGTGAAAATCGTATTGTTTTGCATATCTGAGGGGGGGCTGTAAATCGCGGCCCCCCGGATGATGGATAGGTACAATTATTATCAAATGCATTTATGGCTTTCTAAGCTGTGGCCCCGTGAAAAACGTATTGTTTTGTACATCTGCATTTATGCCTTTATAAGTTGCGGCCCCGTGAAAATCGTATTGTTTTGCATATCTGAGGGGGGGCTGTAAATCGCGGCCCCCCGGATGATGGATAGGTACAATTATTATCAAATGCATTTATGGCTTTCTAAGCTGTGGCCCCGTGAAAAACGTATTGTTTTGCATATCTGAGGGGGGGCTGTAAATCGCGGCCCCCCGGATGATGGATAGGTACAATTATTATTAAATGCATTTATGGCTTTATACACTCTCAATGTTAAAATATTTTCATTTGACAGCTGATTAAAAGGCCGGCTGCTTGACCCGAGCTGATAACGTTAACCCAGCCTTGCGGCAATATGAAGTTTGTAATCAGCGGCTCCCAATATGAATGCCATTTGGTCCAGTGGTCAGCATTGTGTTTTTGCGTGCCATAGAGCCTGGTTCGAATCTCGATGTAGTTTGAGTAACTTTTTATTATAGTGTTGTAATCTCTTATTTTAAAATTAATTTTTTATATAATTGCTGCTTGTATTAGATTTATAAAAAATCAATAAATAAGAAATTACATGCTCATAAACTGATTCTTAACGTAGTAAAACAAAATGGAAAATATCATTGATGTAATACACAACAAATTTAAATTTAATAATAAAGAGGTTTTAATAATATTTGATGAAAACAACAATGCCTGGTTCAAAGCCAAGGATGTCGCCACCATCCTTGGATACGAAAGACAAAGAGATGCGATCAACAAACATGTTAGAGATAAATATAAAATCACATATGAAAATCTTATTATTCAAGGGGGCGGGGATTTGCAGCCCCCCTCAATTGAGCAAAAACATACTATTTATATAAATGAACCAGGTCTTTATTCCTTGATTTTAAGATCAAAACTACCTTCAGCTATATCTTTTCAGGATTGGGTGTACGAAGATGTACTTCCCAGGATTCGAAAATATGGGGAATACAAACTGAAAAGAAAAATTTTTGAGCTTGAGGAAACTATAAATCAAAAACAAAAAAGGATAGAACAATTGGAAGAACGTGTGGCTGTGATGCCAGAGAACGATGATTTAAAACACATATTTTGTGTTTTGATGACAAGCTTAGATGATGAAAAAAAGCGCTATAAATGCCTGAGGACGCAAAAAAGACGATTTAAGAGATCGCTGGAAGAAGCGATGATGGATAACAATGATATGTATATAGTAGTTTATGAACAAGAATACGTGGCGAACGGTATAAACATTTTAAATTGTGTAAAAGAAAAGATGAAAGAAAAAAAATTTGTACTACGAATCCCACAATAATATCATAGATACAAAATATGATTTTATACAAATGGTGGAGGAAATTTTACATCAAGAATAGTATCTTTTATTTAATTATAAAAATAAATAGAAGATATGAATGATTGATGTGTAGCAACTTTGAAAAACGTTTTTTATTTTTAAAAGAATTTTCATTCTTCTATATTTTTTGTTAATTTTCAAATAGCATTTCTTTTACTTAGTGATGGATATAGTTTCTTATCATAAAGAGACATTTGAAAATAATTTGTTGCCCATCCCACTACGCTGTCTGATAGTGGGTTCTTCGGGCTGTGGTAAAACCAATTTGCTGCTCAACTTCATTTACAATAAGAATGGTATCATATTTAAAAAACCTGTATGTTTTCAGCAAATCTATTGAACAACCGGCATATGTAGAGTTAAGAAAAACCTATGCGGATATCGAGAAAGAACATAAGAAGAGAATTGCATTTTTTTTCAATAACTGTGATGAGCTACCCACGCTGGATGAGTGCAAGAGTAACTCGCTTGTGGTGTTTGACGATTGTTTGATGGAAGACCAGAAGAGTATTAAAGATTATTTCATCAGGGGCAGGCATAAAAAAATATCATGTGTCTATCTAAGTCAAAGTTACGGAAAGGTAGACATGCAGGTTATACGTAATAATATTAATTTTCTATGTATCTTCAGACAGAATAAACACTATACCAAACGGATATATGATGATTTCGTTGGATCGGACATGTCTTTTGATAAATTTGAAAATATATGTAAAATATGTTGGAGCGAATCTCACGGATTTCTGGCTATAAATGTATTAAAGAAGGCTCACAGCGGAAAATATATGTGTAATATAAAAAATGTAATATTTCCATAAATCAGTATTTAGATAATTCCAACATTTATAAACATCAATATTATAATATAAAAACTATTAAAGAAAAGTGTATTGTTGTAAATATTTCAAATATATAATTCATTTTCAATATGTGTTTTATTCATATTATTCCTGATAACATATTTTTCTATTAAGGGTATTGTACTTTTCATTAGTGTAAAATTTATGTGACGACTAATATTAGTATTAATTAGGCCCCTTTGGTGAGAGACTTGCCGGGGTGTGTAGTGAAGGGTATGCTGGTGGTGGGAACATACGATGTCATACAGATTCAAGAGAACGGATTTATGACTTTTGGAATGGAAATCGTTTCAAAAGCATGGATTGGTGACTTCGGAATTTTTTAACTTTTTTAAAATATTTTTATAAAACTAATAAATTAAAAATTAGCCCTGGGCCAGTAGCAGTGATTATCACATACATATAATAAAACACTTTGTTGGTAAATTATTTTTTATAAATTTATATTTATTTTCACTTTTAAAATATTTTTATAGGAAGGCTAGTAATAAAAAAAATAAAAACCCCCGCCGCCCCCGCCCAGTATTAGCAACACTAATGTGCTAGGGACCGCCCCCCGCGGATCTCTCTCTTTGGTCAGCTTCTACATGCACTAGGGACTGTAAAATGTGTCAGGTGTAGGTGCGCGGGCCGGTCGCGGCCGCGGAGAACTAGTCTCCCGGACCGCACAGCCCCGGCCGCGCGCTAGGGTAAAATCCTTTTTACTCCCCCTTATCCCAACTATTCTATGGTGGTTGTCAGGCAGGGTCTACACGGCGTTCTCTTCCCCCCATATATATTACAACCACCGTATATGAAAATGCAGGCTAGCTCCAAAGTTAGGCAGGCCACCCCCACACACACTCGCGGCGTCGCGTAGGAGCCCCCCAACCCCCATCTTATCTTAGCTACAACCGTAGGCAGGGCATCACACACTACACGCCTCCCAATTTTTGCACACCATAGGGACTCTCTACTGGTGGAACCGAGATCTGTGCCACCGGCCGACCAGTACTGCTCCAAGTGGGTGTTCACTGAACACTCCGGATGTCAGTCCCCGAGCCACGGCACCTACTGGCCCACCGCCGGGTTCTCTGTCCAATTAAATTGACGTACTTTTTCATAGAACACACACACTGAAAACACTCGTAGGGTTGTGATTTTTGGCTTTCTGTAATAAGTTAAACTTCCACCCCTATATTCCCTAAAAATTATTAAAAATCTAAACAGCTTAGCTAGTACCGAAATTCAGGGACTAAAAAACTGCATCTCACCTCGTAAAAAAAAAAAACAGGAGGAACACTCAGGTATGGGAGTCGCTTCCCAAAAAAAACAAATATACCAGCTTCGTGCTTCTCTGCTATACCCAACCGGGAATGTGGGTTTTAGGCTTATCGTGCTGCAGCCCCAGTATATAAGTTTTTCGCGCGACCGGCGTCAGCCTGCAACTGCCGGACGCCCGTAAGTGACCGACGGGGCCAGTATATAAGTTTTTGTCGCGAAAAACGAAGAAACCGGTGTTGAACATCGAAAACGGGCCAAAATGGATTTCGAGGGTCTGGGAAAAAAAAATTTTTTCAACTATTCTATGGTGGTTGTCAGGCAGGGTCTACACGGCGTTCTCTTCCCCCATATATATTACAACCACCCAACCAGTTATATATATATATATATATATATATATATATATATATATATATATATATATATATATATATATATTTATATACTCCCCCCCTTCCTTGTTTATAAATACTTGTATTATTCAGCAGGATACAGGTGATAAATAATTTATTTAATCAAACAATCTTTTTATATTTAAAAAAGAAAAAAAGAAAAAAGAAAAAAAACGTATTTAAATCATCATTTGTATATATTCTTTTTTAATATCATAAGTGAACATGGTCTGTGATACTACGACGACATAGGCTGTAGTGCCTTTATCAGCAATAGGGTTAGAAACTGCATTTGTAAAATCCAATTCGATCTGAATATCGTTTCTTTTTCTTTCCGCTGAAAACGGATGGAGATGGGTGTCTATCACCATTAATGGGTATTTGGTGACGAAATCGTTTATATTCAGGTATACATCATCATTTTTAAACATAACTTGTCTCATTGAACAGTAGCTATCGTATAACAGCCGGTATTTTTTATCCGTGATATTCAGATTCTGCTGCTCTTGCGGGTACCGTTGTCCATTTATTTTAACATGAAAATTCTTTATATTCACCCTGTCAAACTGGCTGGGGTCTTTTGTCTGATCATTCTTACGACTTGTCTGTAAAGCGATTATCACGAAAACCGGATTTAGTATGTTCCGGTAAAGATTTGTTATGTCAAACGTGTAAGTTGACCCAAACACACCGAATTTCTCAATGCAATCCCAGCGGAAATATTCATATACTAATTCCCCCCTTCTCACTCAATTTTTTAAGTCCATCAATGAGCACAGCTTTCTTAGCCGGATCATAATCTACAAGGGGTACTTTTAACACAAAACTAGTAATTTTAATTTTTCCTTCCGCGGCATTCACGGCACTTGTACCGGTTCCCTCAGTCCAGCGGTAGATGGCATCATCGTCTTCCGCGCGAGTAAATATTATTTCAAATCCCCCCTTATACATTGGATACTTCAGACTGTCAAAGAAGCCCAGTCCTAGGTGGGCCAGCGTTCCCAGCGCTTCAAACTTACCGCCTCCCTTTTCGTAAACAGATTTGAATCCGCTGCTGTAGTAAGTGTTTTCCTCCGATTTGCTATATGTGGTTAAACCTTTAATTGTGCTTGCAATACCGACTTTATCCACAGAATCTATAACTTGATTGTGTTTTTTCAATTCAATACTCTTGAACAGGTAGGCCGCGAAGTTGTCCACGAGCTTTATGGGGTCTGTACTGGTGTATTCGGCACTGTTTGTTTTTTTTTACCACTTCGCCTTGGATGTGAAATAATATTCTATTATTATAAAATGAATCTCCATGATCCAGTTTGAATGTTGTAAAATTGTTTGGCGAATTAAAGTGTAAATCAGATACCGGCAAAACCGTCACATATTCGCATCTTGCTATTTTATCCGAAGCTTCTTCGTAATATTTCTCCATTCCTAAAATAGGTTTTACGGTTTTCTGTTTCCAATAAAAAATATGAAATATTAATTAAAGAGCAAAAAAATAAAACATATATTTTAAATCATTATTAGTAAAATAGACTAATTGAACAGTTTTGTGTTTTTATACAAATTCAAACATCTCAACCCTCAACCCAAAATTGATATTTCGAAAAACTTTTTTATCAGAATAATTTATTCCATCCCTTTGATATTTTTTAACACATTTAAACATCGTGCTACATAGTCGAGACCCCGTGGCTGAGAGATAAGTTTTTCCATTCTATCATGTATAAACTTTATGATGGCAATTTTTTCATTGTTAAAAGCATTATTGCCGGCCTCCTCTTCAGCTTGTATAAACTTTAATCTCTCAATCAGTTTATCATCATCATCGATGTACTTGTACTCGACGGGAGCGTGTGAATCTACCAGTAATCCACTGCCGTCGACTGTTTACGTTCTTTCCATATCTCACTGATCAAATTCGTCCATTTCCAAGACTGACTGGACCTGGGGCGTTTCGACTTCGGATCATTGTTCTGATACATTGCGTCGGTTTTCATCAGTATGTCTTTGTAATTATCAAAGTCCTGAGCAGTGAAAGCACCCACACTTATGAGCTTCTCTCTCGTCGTAGCGCCCACAGCATCTATAGATGAGACGCCCCCGATTTCTGCTTTTGTTAACAAACTCCACAATCCTGGTGTGCCAGCATATCTGTCGCCAGTGCTGTCCAGTATGATATCATTATTTCAATCGTAATGGTCCTAGATCCGACGGCTAGCTTGTTCGCGTTGAAATCATAGCGAATACCAAAAGTTCTATCTTTGCCGGAAGCGAGGTATTCCTTCGCAATATCACCGATATCTTGGCTTTCTGTAAATTCACGGATGGAACGGTTCATCCTGTCCTCCTCTGGCAATTCTATTTCCGACGGCATAGGTGGTGGAGGGGGAGGTTCAAACACCGGGTCTTCATCTTCACTGCTGCGAGGTAAAGGTATCGTTCGCATTTCCATCAATACTTTACGACCGTGTACTCGAGGCGCGGGGTCTAAAAATTCCGGGTAATGTGGGTTTTCGATGTATAATTTTAGATACAGACGGATGTTGCAACGGTGATGTTTCAGTTTCTGTTTTATTAAAAGTTTGCTCTTTGATCGCTTTGACAACTGGTTCCTGTTGTTTTTCGATTTCGCGTTTCTCTTTGACTTCACGAACCTTAAAAGTTTCAGATTCATCAATTAGTCTGTCCTGCAATTCGTCCAATTTCTTTGCCTCCCGCACGGTTAACGGTTTATATTCAGATAAAGGTATGAATGGAATCCGGGGTTTGTATTCAATGGGTATAGCCGATGTTTGCGGAACAACGCCGTCCGTTCTGCAGTCTGTGCTTTTTGAATCAGCTTGTCCTCCGCAAGCCATTTATCTTGAAGTTTTTCAATATTTTTTGCCTCCCCCACGGTCATCTCATCTGGAAACATCTTATCAGCTAACTTGTGTTTTTTAACTAACGTTTTGATGATCTCTCCGTTGTTTTTTTCTCTTCATCTCTAGTAAAGAAACTTGTTTTTTCATTTTGTAATTTTTAGCAGGGCAATCTAAATATAAAAATGATAAATATTGACACAGAAATTCTGAGTTAAATAAAAAAAAAACGTTCAACAACGGTATTAATAAAAAAATAACGTTTATGTATCGATTTTGAAAAACGTTCAACAACGTTATTAATAAAAAATAACGTTTTATGTGTCGATTTTTAAAACGTTTGCAGACATATAACATTAAAAATAACGTTTATATTCAGAAATAAAATGTTAGTAAATAAGCAATAAAAAAATAATATCAACTTATTTAACAACAAACAAACAGTTTTATATTTATTCTAGTAAAATGTTGCTTTTCAAATATAATTTAGCTTCAATATCCCGTGGTATCTTATAGTGTCCCCACGGGAGACTGGTAATTCCATCTTCTAAGATATACCGCTTATCATCACTCACAGACAATACTTTTTTATACATCTCGATGCTGTACAACTCGTGACCATGGCTTCTTATGGTGTTTATAGATTTGTATAGTTCTTTCTGTTCAAACAAACATGCCTTGTAATCCTCGAAGGAGACTTCATTTTTCACAACAGATTTTTTTACTCCTTTAGATTTTTTTTGCTCATCACCCTCCACGGTGCAGTTAGCGTACATTTTTGATTTCAGTCCTACATATTCTAAACCGATATTACCACCGAATTCGTCTTTCATCGTTCCCAATTTTTTCTTATTCACCTTTGGCATTTTGAATGGGTTTCCCTTCTTGTAGTTGGAGGTGTCATACCTGTCAAGTGTCTTTTTCATGTCCTCATAAAAATTTGGTGTCTCTATAAGGATCTCTAAGCTATCGGTATCCATATATTGTAATTTGGCTTTATCGCCATATTTGACTTTAATAAAATTGTAAAAGAAATCATATATAAGTGTCCTTTGATACGTCCAATATGCTCATCCCTACATAGATCGCTTTGTTAAACAGTAAACTCATTTTTCTCATGTGGATCGCCGACAGTTTTTCCGAAAATATTGTTCTGTGTTTGAACTGTGGCTTCGCGATCCATTTATCGATCTGCTTCTCCTGGGTAGCCAGACGTATATCCACTCTGTTTCTGATGTTTTCGACAGTTTTCCCATAAATTGAGTTGTTCATTAATTTGAAGAACTGTTTGGCCGATTTATTTGTTTGTTGTTTCCACATTTCCATGTTTAACTCTATGTATGGTTTCAACACTTACTCTGACCGAAGCTCAACACTCTGTGTATCTTCGTGAGTTTTATTCCAAGGGATAAGTACAATTTCAAATTTCTATAATGAATGACATATTTCTCTTTATCATACAGAGTGGTCAGGAGTTTACCTCCTTAGAACCGGGTGGGGCAACGTTTTTCCGGAGCGAGAGGAAACTCGGAATGTGAATCGTGCAGTTCCTGAGGATACTGTAAATCCACTTCTAGTATGTATCCTCTATCAGAATCATCAGCAATCTTCGTAACATCTATATCCGTGCCCACCCATTCGAAATCTCCATAGGGCATTGCTTGACACATAGACCAAGCATAAAGACCCCACGGCATCTAAATACATAAGATAACTAGTTGGTTCGTCTTTTTATAGTTATACATGTATGGGTTGTTAGCCTTTGCATAACGATTACAACACTGGGATATCCCCCCACGGATACCTTTGGTGATCATCAAAATCATTTCATAATCGGTCAGCAGCTGCAGTTGTATTCCCCCGTGTGCTTTAACATGGCACTCCATGAAAGCCCGGGAGTTGTGAAAAACCATGCGGGGTCGAGTGAGTAAGTCTGTATACAAATCTCTCTGAAATTCTCCATAACATCGGCCAACAATAAGACATCAGTTTTATTGTATAGTAAGGTGTACTCTTTCATGTTCTGTATGCCGAATTCCTCCCAAACCTGTTTAGCATGTAAATAATCTAAATCACTGATGTCGCATTTGTTCAATTTATTGTAAAAATGTTTCTTGCTTGGTAAACTGGTTTCCAGATATCGGTCATCGCTGTCCATGTAATCATATGGATAAACACCCTTTTTAGTAAGCAAATACATTTTGTTCTTATCCGTAAATTTTTGTGTGTGTACAAACTGATCATTATCCAAGTTTTTTACAAGTGTATCAAGCGAGTCGATGGTAAATTTGAATGAATCCAAAAATCTTGCTTTTATATTGATATTGAAATCAACTGTATAAGATATATAACGTTCCTCATTATTCGGGATGACTTCTATTTTGGTTTTATCATCTAAACGTAGCATTTTTACGAACAGATGCGTGTCGTATCCGCTCAGGTTGTGTATAAATATGGGGACGAATTTCGGAATCTGATAGTTCAAGTTACAAGAGTTGTGTGCTATTCCGCGAAATTCACCAGTCAAATGGTCGTGATCAAAGACGGAATCATTTTTCAACTCTTTACCGCATATATGACACGTCTTCGCTTTTTTAGCGTTTTCTTTCTGTTCGTCAGTCAGCGGGTTCATAGGTTTTTGGTTTACCAGACAAAATTCTTTAATATCTTGCAATTCAGATTTCAATAGTTTCACGAATTGTTGACCAGCATCGACACCGAAATAAGTAATCGGTTCCTTGTAATCACCGTTCGCATAAGTCGTGTATAATGCGAAGGTTCTAGCCACGTGGTGTTGATATTTATTGGTGTTTGTGCCGTTTTTCGGTGGTTGACAAGTGTCTATCGGCTCGAGTATGCATTCGAAATCGGCATACATGACGAACGGAATTTTCATTTGGGATTTGTGATTGGTAAACTTGACGACATCACCTTTTTTAGGCATTCTAATTTTCACCGCTTCGTGTTCCTTACAGAGTTCTTTGTGACTTTGAAGCAGATTTTCTCTACTGAAATGTTGTAAACAACGTCTGCATATATGTGCTTTACCATGATACTTACTGATTTGATTTCCCACCAACCTACTCAGCTGTTTAATATAACAATAATGAGATTTATTTGCCGTTTTCATATACAAGAGGTCAACATGTTGATCCTTTTCATCATCAGTCACAATCAAAGGAAATACGTTGAGTTTATTTTCTCCTGCACAAGTATAACCATAAACATTGATGGATATCCCACTGCGTCTTTCGAATTTTTTCACATCATCTAAACTCACAGGAAATTCAATGTCTTTCAACGCTTTGTCAAAGTCGTGTTCGTATTCACGGTATTTGCTGACTCTGTAAGAATGATTAACAACAGGATGCAAAGCTGCCAGTACGGACCATAGAAAACATTTCTGGTCATTGTTTTTAACATTTATGACAGCTTTTTTATTTTTAATAACGTCTGGCAGTTTAATATAGCTTGACCCTCTGAATGGGACATATTTGTTTATTGCAAGTTCTAAAAACAAGACTTCATTTAACGTCCAACCTGACCCCGAGCCTCGAACTCTTCCATTCGTGTTAATATCTTCGCTTTTGCACCTTCAAACACTTTATGTAAGTCGGTAGTCTTATATATGATCGTATTCTCAGTTTTAAAGTACATGGTGTCTATTTCGAGTTGCTTATCTACACCAGGAACATTCCGTCTATAATTGGCAGCAAACGAAAAATTTACTTTCAAATTGTATTGTTCCAGGTGTTGTTTTATCTTACCGATAATCAAATTTTGATATCTATTTAAAAATATTTCTGGTTTTTTTATACCACGACAATTTGTAAATTGATAAGTCAAAAGTCTATTGTTGAATGCTCTTTCTTTTACACAGTGTTCATCTTCACTGACGGGTGGAAGGTTATCAGTTTTTTTGAAGAGGTTTTTAATCACATTAAGTGCAGAAGAACACGTGCCACTCACACTGTTACACACTTTTTGAACGGTGGAAAGGGTATTCTGATTTTCAATGCGTGGCTTTTTAATTTCAGGCTGTTCATCTAAATCATTTCTGTTTGGCGACGGGCGTTTACGGGTACCGCTTGTAACGGATGATGTTGGTTGCTCACAGATTTTTTTATGTCTGTTGAAATAAACATTCAAAACAGTTTTCCCACATTTTTCACATGTTTCCTTTTTATAACGTGAATGGTCTTTATTGGGATTTTTTGAACATATCTTCACATGATGGGAGATGTTTGATTTTGAAATAGGCTTACCGCAGAAGTTGCAATTGATTTTTATTGTCCCCATTTTACTAACCAATCTATAATAGAAAATAAAAAAACATTAGAATAAATTTAAAATAAGGTTAAGTAAATTTCAATAAAAAAATTGACCTATCAGCTTCCATTTTATTACTTTTAAAATTAAGTAAACATAGTGTGTATCAAACATTATACACATGGCCCTGAGCACGTAACATGGTGTGTATCAAATTGATACACATGGGGCCGGGCTCATGCTATAAAAAATAGGCTGGGAGTGATTTGGGACTGAAAGAGTTAAAACGCAGTTTTTTGCAACTCTCTTTCGTAAAAACCTCCAATTATACCTTCTCCGTTTTTATCAGCAATCTTGTAGGTGATAGGTCTTGTATTTAAAACATCGACAATTGTGAAAATTTCAGATGTCCAATTTTGTTTGTACTTGTTGGAAAACACGTCTTTTTTAGCCGTAATGCGTACTCTGTCTCCAACATTAAATTTCGCCTTTTTACGTGGTACTCTATTTTCCAGTTCATTGTACATTTTCAATAAATCCTGCTCATTGCCTTTATTCACATCTACAGGTCTCATTTTTATAGTATGATGGAAGTCGTGTTTATTATATTCATCGGTCAATTCTTGCAATATATCGTACCACTTGTACGAATTTCTAACTTGGAATTTTACTTTTAATTTCTCATTTAACGTTCTGTGATATCTTTCGATTATGGCCGATTTCTCCTCGCTCTCGGTGTGGTACAATTTAATGTTGTACTTTTTCAATGACTTATTAAAATATGTATTTTTAAATTCTGTCCCTTTATCGGTGTGTAAGAGCTTAGGCGGTGAATGACCGTCATTTTTGGCCCGCGCAATTATTTTTTCAAAAGCTGATGACACATCCGGACCATCTTTTTTCTTCAAAGGCTCAGACCAGACAAACTTACTGAACGTATCGATCACATTTAAAATATATTTGTACCACTTGTTTTCTCTAGCATATTCTTTCATAATCAACAGATCGGCCGCCCACAAGTCATCAATGCCTTTCATGACAATCCGGCGTTTTATAAACTTTTTCACGACGGGTCTGTGCAGTTCTTTCGCTTGCAAAACTTCGGGTGGGTCCCTGATGAATGAATTTTTTACACTACCACATATTGCACAATTTGATGTCGCCAACCATCTTTTATTTTTTGTTTTGGCAGTCTTAATATTTTCCGATGTTGTTTTTCTTTTACACCTTTTACAATAAAATTCCATTACTAATAATATAACAACCAGAGAGTTTGAAATAAAAATAGTTTTGGAAAAAAATTTAGCTAAATAAATTATATGATATAAATTTGTAAATATACATATATAGGACGTATAGACGTAATGCAACATAGACATAAAATACGATTGACTAAGGGTCAAAAAAATAAGTTGCGTATCGCTTATAAAAAACAGAAACTGGCTGTTTTAACTTTGAATAGAGATCAGTTAACAAACGGTAATGTTGAAGTTATGTTAACGGATGAACAACATAAACAAATATTGAAAGCTGTGAAAAATAAGAAAGGTGTAAGAGTGATATTAAGTCATACACAGTTGAAAAATAACATTGATGGGGGTCTATTGAAAGAGATTCTGGAGTTGGCAGAAAACAGCATTCCGTATTTTAAGAAATTAGCTTCACCCCTGATTAAAGAGAAAGTTGCTCCCACCATCAAAGAGAAATTCGTTCCGTGGTTAAAAAAGATAATTGACGAAGAGTTGGATACTATCATAGAAAAAGATCCATCTGGTACTGGACTAAGACAAATGATAAATGGTCAGCTTAGTAAAATTTTAAATGATGTAAGAATTAAAAAAAATTAAACCCGTTGACGATGAGTGATCTGGAAGTGTGGGCTAGTAAATTGAAATTGAAGAACTTCCGTGGTGTTTTCAGACGAGAGCTTTTACCTCATGTACCTCGAAAAATAGAGTGCGGAATAATAAATCTAGGGAATTTGGACACGGCCGGCACACATTGGACATGTTATTATAAAAACGGCAAAAATGTGATTTATTTTGATTCTTATGGAAATGCCCCACCACCTTTGGAATTGGAAAAATATATAAGAATGAACGACGGTATTTGTTATAATTCAGATCAATTTCAAAACTATGGCGATCCGCCTATCTGCGGTCATCTATGTTTAGAAGTTTTAAGACAGTTTTCGAATGGAAAAACGTATGATGAAATCAAAGAGGTTTTAAATAAAAATAAATACACTTTTCTAGAATGGTTTAAATAAATTATATTTTACATTTCTGATGTTAATAAATTGTTTATTTAATTTTATTTTTTTAAATTAATTTATTACTGTGTGAAAGTCTGTTTCCTAATATAGAGATGTCGACTAACCAGTCCGAAGCATGGGACCTCCTCTCTGTGGAGCCCAAAGAACCCAGAGGGGTTTTGACTGACAAATTCATCATGAGGTTTGATCGGTATTTGAACTGGGATCTGCTGTCTTCCCATTATGATTTTTCAATCGAGATGTTGCGGATGTACCCGCACAGAGTAAATTGGGCCAAGCTATTGAGACGCATTAAATTTTCGGAAGAATTCCTAAGAGAGATGGTTCCCCACTTCGATAAATGCTGGGGTATCCTGTGTAAATATCAAACGCTGTCTGAAAAGTTTATTCATGATTTCGCAGGTAAAATCGATTGGGATTATGTTTTGTTGTATCAAAATGTAACTAGCAGATTTTTAGATGAACACAAAACGTATTTTGATGAAAATGAATTATTCTAATTGATAAACTTATCCTATCAGAGAGATTAAAATGAAAAAATAAATACATCTGCCTCTGTTGGTTTGAATAAATTATTTTTAATATTTGTTATATGAATAAAAATTTATTATGATGTAAAAGTTTTTTTTATAATATAGAAATGGTGAATTTCAGATTATCAGGAAAGTCCTCCGAGTTGACTTTGACCTTGGAACACCCGATTCACTTGGACAGTGATGCACAGTATAAACTCGCTCTCACGAGATTTTTTTGTGAATACAATTTTTATAATTTATTCGAGAGTTGTAGTATAACATTTGAAGGTGGGGGAAAATTAGGTTTTAGCAAGGGGTATTGGACATTAGACTTAATTCAAAAACATATTCAGAAAAGTGTAGATTCAATTTTAGAGCGTAATGCATTGGATAAAGATGATAAGAAAAATAAAGTGCAAGTCGGATTGAAAACATCAACTAAAGGGCACAGAGTGTTTATCAAATCTCCTGTTAAATTTCACATGGATAACATTTTTCGACATTTGTTAGGGTTTGAGGATAGTAAAATTCAAGAATATTTTGACTATTATTCAGCGAAGAACCGAAGCAACACAAGACCGTTTGACCTAATTGAAATTCATTGTGATATCGTGGAAAACTGTTTTGTTAATCACGACAATGCTTGGTTTAAACATGGAGAGACTTCGCTGTTACACAGTTTCTTTCCAATCGGTGATTTCGGTAGTAAAATTGCAACCGTCCCAACTCCACCACATTATGTATCATTGAAACATGGATTGAAGAAAATTCAACAGATCAATGTCAATATCACAGATCAAAACAATAATTTATTACAAATGTTTGATTCAAATATACATATTTATTTAGAATTGATTCGTGTGTAATATTTTAAGTTAATTGAGAATTGAGAATTTATTATTTTTTTACCACATTTAAAAGTAATATTCTTAATGTAGGTAAAAATGAATGGTTCTAATTTTGACAATTTATTGAATGAAATCAATGGAAAATCTTACAAGAGGCTGAATGACCTGGAAGTTGGTAAAAAATATCTAGTAAATGACATAAATACAATTTCATCATCATACGGTATGAGAATTTTAGTCACATGTGATGATGTGAAATTCTATCTTCCAGAAAGCTGGAATAACAGATTGACGATGAACAATATTATGCAACTACTAAATCATAAAGGAAGCCTCTATGTGTTATACAATGGTAAGGTAGCACTTCCAGACAATAAATTTAAGCATGATATCGAATTTAAAGTCGAACAATAAAGATTTATTTAAAACCCTAATTGAAATATATTTTTGAAAAAATCTACATTTATTTTATTTGATGTGGAAATCATGATTCATATATTAGGAATCAATTATGACTGAAAACTATGAATATTATCTCTTGACCGATAACGCATTTGAACCTTTCGACGGGTCACAAGACGCTGCCGGTCTCGATTTGAAAAGTGCTTATGATTATATCATTCCAAAGCGGGGACAACAATTAATAAAAACTGATTTAACTTTTAAATTTCCCAATGGTTGTTACGGACGAATCGCTCCAAGATCCGGCCTTGCCGTCAAGCATTGTATCGATGTTGGTGCAGGTGTGGTGGATAGAGATTATACCGGCAATGTTTGTGTTCTGTTGATAAATAATTCCGATAGCGATTTCTTTGTACGCCGAGGAGATAGGGTGGCGCAGATAATTTGTGAAATGTATAAAAAACCCCCTTGTGTAAGAGGATATCAAATAGAACAGACTGAACGAGATAATAAAGGATTTGGAAGCACAGGGTTGAACTAATTAATTTTATTTGTGTTCGTAATATAAATATTGAGATATAGACAATTTTTTATTTTTTTGAGAAAATTGCGAGCCGCTTCTCATAAAGGAATAAATGCATGTGATAAGAATTGTTTTGTATGTCGGAGGGGGGGCCGCGATTTACAGCCCCCCCTCAGATATGCAAAACAATACGTTTTTCACGGGGCCACAGCTTAGAAAGCCATAAATGCATTTGATAATAATTGTACCTATCCATCATCCGGGGGGCCGCGATTTACAGCCCCCCTCAGATATGCAAAACAATACGATTTTCACGGGGCCGCAACTTATAAAGGCATAAATGCAGATGTACAAAACAATACGTTTTTCACGGGGCCACAGCTTAGAAAGCCATAAATGCATTTGATAATAATTGTACCTATCCATCATCCGGGGGGCCGCGATTTACAGCCCCCCCTCAGATATGCAAAACAATACGATTTTCACGGGGCCGCAACTCATAAAGGTATAAATGTATTTGATAATAATTGCACCTATTTAAATCATTTTATTAACCCTAGCATACTTATTTATATATAAATATTTATAGGAAAAAATATTTATATAAATATTTGAATCGCTTATTTGAGAAACCACACATATCCAAATATTTATAGGAAAAAATATTTATATAAATATTTGAATCGCTTATTTGAGAAACCACACATATCCTGGACATGCGTGGTTTCTCAAATAAACAATTCAAATATTTATATAAATATTTTTCCTATAAATATTTATATAAATATTTGAATCGCTTATTTGAGAAACCACACATATCCTGGACATGTGTGGTTTCTCCAACAAACAGAAATCAGCTATGGCAATGCGATGTGGAGTGGCCGCTGCTCATAAAGGTATAAATGTATTTGATAATAATTGCACCTATTTAAATCATTTTATTAACCCTAGCATATTTATATATAAATATTTATAGGAAAAATATTTATATAAATATTTATAAATTTATATACAATAAAAATATTTATATAAATATTTATAAATTTATATAGAATAAAAATATTTATATAAAATGTATATATATATATAGAAAACGTATGTATACGTTAGTTGTGGATTTGGCGTTCTCAAAAAGATTCTCCGGCCGAGGCGTGATTTGAACCTGGGCCGGTTGGGTGGTGCGCTGTTACGTTAGCGCCTAGACCAGCGGACTTGTTGGTGGCTGGCGGCGCGGTGTTTATCAAGTCTGATGTGATCGAGCGGATGTGCATTCGATTGAGGTTATCAATGCAACTGCGATTTATCGCTTCGGGTGGGATTGCAAGGGGAGTCTGCCGCTTTTCATTTAAAAGTTATGGTTAACTTAAGAGGGCATCTCGTAGTTCCCCGGATTATATTTAAAATGCTCCTTGAAATCACTGTCTGAAATCCCAAAAAATGCCCTGAAATGGGCTGATATTTGGCCAAAACCGGCCAGAATCCGGTCAAAAACCGGTCAATTTGAAGCTGAAAACGGTAAAAAAAAACTACGAGTGGCCCAGAATGCCTATTTTATATCTACTGAGCGCTCTAAAAGCGCTGGCGGAGCACAATCAGGTACAGCTAGGCTGGATACCGGGACACTCCGGGCATGAAGGCAATGAAAGGGCCGATGCTCTGGCAAGAAAGGGCTCAGACGAACAGCTAATAGGACGGAGCCCTTCTGTGGTGTCCCCCTGTGCATAGGACAAAACAAAATCCTATCCTGGGAGAAAGGTCAAAAACAGGAAGCCTGGAACAACTTCCCAGGAGGGAGACAATCAAAAATACTGATTGACCCTTTTAACAAGAAGTGGAAGGAGCTGCTTAGCCTAAACAAAAGGGAAATCAGTCTTCTAATAGGGATGCTAACTGGTCATGGGCCACTGAAAAAACATCTCAAGACAATCGGACTTAGTCAATCCGATCGATGCAGATTCTGTACAATGGAGGTAGAATCCGCCGAACACCTATGGCTGGACTGTCCGGCCATCTCTCAGAGAAGGTTGAAATTCCTAGGAAAGGTTGCATTAAAGCCAGAGGAAATAAGGGAGATGGAGATAAACCGGCTGTTAGGCTTCGCGAAGAGCCTTCATCTGACATTTTGATAAACATAAGGGGTGCTACAATAGGCCTTTCAGGCCGAGTTAGAAAAAGGTATTACTACCTGGCCCCACCAAATGAAAAAAAAAAAAACACATTATTTCTTTTCAGCAAAGAGGGCAAAGAGGGCAAAGAGGGATGAAAATTATAAATATCGTAAGGGATATATGAAAGTCAGGAGATCAAAGGACATTCTGCTTAGTATGATTTTAACACATATCCACGGATTATAAAATTATATCGGACTTCCCGGTCATGATGATGAGGCAGAAGATGGAAGACTAATGCAACTTGTTATCCTTAGTGAGTATAAAGTTGATATAAAGTATTCTCTGGATTATCTGGACTAATGTGGCAGATGACCCTTAATATTACAAAAAATCTGGGCAAAGTAGAGTCAGCCACGTTTCCATCATTCCAGCATACTATTATGATTTTTATTAATAACTTTTTGTTCCACATTCCATTAATATTGCTTGTACTCTGGTAATAGTGGTTGGATTTGAGTTGATGGTAACCAAAAAAAGTAAGAATATAAAACGGTTGTCCCATTTTTTTTTTTTTTTTTTTTTTTTTTTTTTTTTTGCATAAAGACACTGAACAAAATTTTGTTAATCTTGTATATTAATACAAGGGCTATTTTTTGTGAACAAAACTCCTCCGTTATTTCTAAACCGATTTTAATGTTGAGATGTCAAAATGTTGGTCCCAATTCGTAGTTTTGCATTAAGGTTTTAGATTTTTATATTTGAACTCTGAAGGGCACGGGAAGCCCTCAAAGTTTGTTTTTTTTGTACATAAAATTAACATGGCACATGTTAAAAGCTAACTGAATAGAAGCAATTAAACAACTGGTATGAAATATCAACACAATTCCATACTTTAATACGAGGAGTGTCTATTATGCATAACAAATTGTGTGTTTTACCTTTTTCTCAAAATGTAGCAGGTAGATTTTGCTTGAACTTTGGATATATGTGTATTTTGGCACAAAAATAAGTTTAGTAGCTTAACCCCGAAAAACTCGGTGTCTTAGTTTATTAAAAAAAAAAAAACAAGAGGTCATGTTACAACATTTCATTCTAAATATTCACTAAGTAAAACAAAAAATTCTCCAGGAACCCTGGGTTGCAAGAGGAACAATTAGAGGACTCCCGACACAGGTGGGTAGGCTGATATACGATAGATCAAGTGTTAATCCAAGAGCATGTATCTTAATATCACCTAATACACGTTGTTTTACTGTTCCAGAATTAACAAACAGGGACTTAGCCACGGTGTTGATTGACCTCAACACTGCGTCCGGTAGGCTAAAGGTACTAGTTGCCTCAGCCTACTTTCCAAACCCAGGGGATAAATGCCCTCCAACGGGGGTGGAACAACTTGTGCAGTATGCTAACAGGAAAGGGTTGCCCTTGATCCTTGGCTGCGATGCGAATGCACACCACACCATCTGGGGGAGCACCGATACCAACGAGAGAGGTAAGGATCTCCTAGAATACATATTTAAGGTTGACTTACAAATAGAGAATTTAGGGTCCGAACCTACTTTTGTAAACAGAGTAAGAGAAGAGGTCCTAGACCTCACTCTTACGCTCAATCTTAACAACCTCTTGACAAAGAGGTGGCATGTCTCTGGTGAGACCTCGCTGTCGGACCATAAACACATAAGGTTCGATGTGGAGGCTCAAACGGAGATGAGTCTAACTTACAGGGTCCCCAGTTCCACAGACTGGGAAGGCTACCTTGAAACCTTACAAAACGAGATTGTCATAGAGGCCAAACAGGCCAAGACAACAGACAGTCTCGATTACATGGCGGAGGCAGTAGGCAGAGCAATCACCAAGGCCTACGAAGATAACTGTCCTCTCAGGACTAAAAGGACCACAAAAGATGTGCCTTGGTGGAACGAGAGGCTTAACAGCATGAGGAAAAAGCTGCGGAAGCTTTCCAACATAAGCAGAAGGACAGGCAATAGAGCCCCCTATGCCGCGGCTCTTACAGAGTACAATAAAGAAATCAGGAAATCCAAAAGGAATTCCTGGAGGCGGTTCTGTGAAAGGTTAGAAAACCTACCAGAAGCAGCCAGACTACAAAAAGCCCTACAGAAGGAATCTTCAAATCCGTTGGGGGCATTAACAACAGGAACAGGCCAAAACACATCAGACATGAAGGAGACTCTAGGGGTTTTAATGAGTACTCACTTCCCAGGGAGCACCCCGGTCGATGGCAACATGGACTGGCTCCCCTTGGAAAGAAAATCCCCACTAGAATGTGCAAGGTCAAGAAGAACTGCTGCCAGGATGTTCAAACCGGAGATAGTGAAATGGGCAGTAAACTCGTTCAGCCCTTTCAAGTCTCCAGGCGGGGACGGCATCTTTCCAGCACTACTTCAAGAAGGGATCGAAATCCTACTAGACTACATAGTGGCAATCTTTAAGGGCAGCTATGCCCTAGGACACATACCAAAGAATTGGAGGAAGGCAAGGGTGGTGTTCCTTTTGAAAAAAGGGAGGGATCCAGCCCAGCCCAAATCCTACCGGCCTATCTGCCTTTCATCCTTCATGCTAAAGGCGATGGAAAAGGTAATAAATCGATACATTAGGGATGAGATCCTTTCAAGGTCTCCTCTAAGTGCGAACCAACATGCATTCATGATGGGAAAATCAACTACAACGGCGCTAAGTAGCCTAGTGGGAAAAATAGAAGACACACTGGCAAACAGAGAGATCCTTGCGGGGGTCTTTATGGACATTCAGGGTGCTTTTGATAATGTAGGGTACCGATCCATTGAGGAAGCCATAATGGACAAAGGAATTCCAAAGGGCACTGCCTCCTGGATAATGGCTCTCCTACACTCCAGGGAAATCATAGCCTCAGAAGGTGACCACACAGTGACAGTTAGGGCTAGGAGGGGCTGCCCCCAAGGAGGAGTGCTCTCCCCCCTTCTGTGGGCACTGGTGGTCGACGATCTGCTGAAAAAGGCAGAACAGAAGGACATAGATCTGCAAGCCTTTGCCGATGATCTAGTCCTCACCATCAGAGGGAAGCACAAAGGAACTATAGAGGACCTAACCCAAACTGCGGTGAACTTCATCGATGAATGGTGCAGCGGGGAAGGACTGACCATAAACCCGGAAAAAACCGAGCTGGTCACGTTCACAAGGAAGAGAAGAACTAGCGTCTCCCCCCCAACGATAAGAGGAATGAGTGTCAAGGACGTAAAGGAAACCAAATACCTAGGAGTAATCCTAGACCGAAAGTTAACCTGGTCCAAACACTTAGATTACGCACTTGCCAAGGGTACAGGAGCTATGGGTGCCTGCAGAAGGACCTTTGGTAAAAACTGGGGCCTAAGCCCCCGGCTAATATATTGGACTTACGAGGCCATAGTCAAACCAACAGTAACATACGCATCCTTCGTGTGGTGGCCTAAAGTTGAACAGACAGTTGTAACAAAAAGACTGCAACAGCTGCAAAGACTGGCCTGCACAGGGGTATGTGGAGCGACAAAATCCTGTCCAACTGTAGTGCTAGAAGCAGTTCTAGACATGCTTCCACTCGGAGCAGAGATTAAGAGAAGGGCAGCTATCTCAGCCCTCAAAATGGGCAGCAGAAACGAAATTAAGCCCCAAAGGGATACGGGCCACATGTCTATATTAAAGGAATTTCCCAACCTGGACATGGAACTGCGAATCCCAGATCTGATAGTCAAGAAATATGACTTTGAGAAACCTTACCAGGTCACTGTGGGTGAGAGCGGACTGGCAAAAGGACAACCTCAACATGGGCGGAGCACGCCTTGTATTTTATACAGATGGCAGCCGGAAGGACAACAAATCTGGGCTAGGAGTGTATGGCAATAGAACCAGCATCTCACAGGCCCTAGGCTGCACGGCAACGGTATTTCAATCAGAGGTCCTAGCGATTGAATGCTGTGCTTGGAACATTCTGGCAAGAGGGCTAAGGAGAGGCAAAATACTCATCCTCTCAGATAGTCAAGCTGCTTTAAAAGCACTAGACTCGTTCGTGATAGACTCACGGACAGTGCAAGGCTGCAAGAGCGCTCTAAAAGCGCTGGCGGAGCACAATCAGGTACAGCTAGGCTGGATACCGGGACACTCCGGGCATGAAGGCAATGAAAGGGCCGATGCTCTGGCAAGAAAGGGCTCAGACGAACAGCTAATAGGACCGGAGCCCTTCTGTGGTGTCCCCCTGTGCATAGGACAAAACAAAATCCTATCCTGGGAGAAAGGTCAAAAACAGGAAGCCTGGAACAACTTCCCAGGAGGGAGACAATCAAAAATACTGATTGACCCTTTTAACAAGAAGTGGAAGGAGCTGCTTAGCCTAAACAAAAGGGAAATCAGTCTTCTAATAGGGATGCTAACTGGTCATGGGCCACTGAAAAAACATCTCAAGACAATCGGACTTAGTCAATCCGATCGATGCAGATTCTGTACAATGGAGGTAGAATCCGCCGAACACCTATGGCTGGACTGTCCGGCCATCTCTCAGAGAAGGTTGAAATTCCTAGGAAAGGTTGCATTAAAGCCAGAGGAAATAAGGGAGATGGAGATAAACCGGCTGTTAGGCTTCGCGAAGAGCCTTCATCTGACATTTTGATAAACATAAGGGGTGCTACAATAGGCCTTTCAGGCCGAGTTAGAAAAAGGTATTACTACCTGGCCCCACCAAATGAAAAAAAAAAAAAACACATTATTTCTTTTCAGCAAAGAGGGCAAAGAGGGATGAAAATTATAAATATTGTAAGGGATATATGAAAGTCAGGAGATCAAAGGACATTCTGCTTAGTATGATTTTAACACATATCCACGGATTATAAAATTATATCGGACTTCCCGGTCATGATGATGAGGCAGAAGATGGAAGACTAATGCAACTTGTTATCCTTAGTGAGTATAAAGTTGATATAAAGTATTCTCTGGATTATCTGGACTAATGTGGCAGATGACCCTTAATATTACAAAAAATCCAGGCAAAGTAGAGTCAGCCACGTTTCCATCATTCCAGCATACTATTATGATTTTTATTAATAACTTTTTGTTCCACATTCCATTAATATTGCTTGTACTCTGGTAATAGTGGTTGGATTTGAGTTGATGGTAACCAAAAAAAGTAAGAATATAAAACGGTTGTCCCATTTTTTTTTTTTTTTTTTTTTTTTTTTGCATAAAGACACTGAACAAAATTTTGTTAATCTTGTATATTAATACAAGGGCTATTTTTTGTGAACAAAACTCCTCCGTTATTTCTAAACCGATTTTAATGTTGAGATGTCAAAATGTTGGTCCCAATTCGTAGTTTTGCATTAAGGTTTTAGATTTTTATATTTGAACTCTGAAGGGCACGGGAAGCCCTCAAAGTTTGTTTTTTTTTGTACATAAGATTAACATGGCACATGTTAAAAGCTAACTGAATAGAAGCAATTAAACAACTGGTATGAAATATCAACACAATTCCATACTTTAATACGAGGAGTGTCTATTATGCATAACAAATTGTGTGTTTTACCTTTTTCTCAAAATGTAGCAGGTAGATTTTGCTTGAACTTTGGATATATGTGTATTTTGGCACAAAAATAAGTTTAGTAGCTTAACCCCGAAAAACTCGGTGTCTTAGTTTATTAAAAAAAAAAAAAAAAAAAAAAAAAAAAAAAAAAAAAAAAAAACAAGAGGTCATGTTACAACATTTCATTCTAAATATTCACTAAGTAAAACAAAAAATGATGGAGTTGGATAGTTTAATTTATTTTATGACATATGCTTTATAACTTATATAATATATCTGTATATTTAATATGTTTACAATTATGATTCGAATAGTACATAAAACAATTTTAAGTAGAAAAGTAAACTAGAACTTACAATATATTAGCTAACACTCAAGTTGATGTTAATAAATAATAATTAAAATAAATTTAAAATAATGTTTATTAAAATTATTTATAAATTTGGTACTTATTCATCATCCAAAGAAATGACTACAGGATTCTCTTTATAACGTTTTAATTTCTAATTCTGCTCCTCAACATTAACAAATCAATAATAATATACTTAGAAACAGCTGACTTTTCAGTCCTAGGACCTAAAAAATTCTCCAGCTGATTTTTTCAGTCCTAGGACAAAAAAAAAGAATCGGTTTTGGTACTATTGAGAGAACAAAAAAACAAGCTGATTTCGTGCAGAATAATAAAAAGAATTATTTTATTTGATTTGATTCGATTCGTTTACTGTGATAATCCTATACTCTTATACGAGCAATGTTTGCTTGTTTGCTTGTTTGCTTGCTTGCACAATTATCTCAAAAACGGCTCCGACGATTTCCTTCAAATTTTGGAATAAACTTAGTTTTACCTTAAAAATACGATTGAGATGGGTCTCGCCCCCAGGGAAAATCTAATTTTGCTAAAAATTAAAGTTTTAAAATTACAAAATTTTAACATTGGGCTTATGGGTTGCCATGTTGGCAA
This sequence comes from Neoaliturus tenellus, assembly GCA_030545055.2. Taxonomy (NCBI): domain Eukaryota; kingdom Metazoa; phylum Arthropoda; class Insecta; order Hemiptera; family Cicadellidae; genus Neoaliturus; species Neoaliturus tenellus. The sequence continues at coordinate 62,329 of JAQYXR010000688.1, forward strand.
CGAATTAACAACATATAAACAAGAAGTACATTCAGAACTTCATATCACCTGTTCCTTTTAGTACAGTAATTTTAGTCTGAAAGTGTGGCTGCCACTCATTCTGATATTTAAATTTACTAATATTTCACAGAGCAACACTCGGTCCTCCTGGTACTATAACAAATTTAATGAAGAATGCTACACCTGTTTGAAAGAGACAAAATTTAAAAGTTTTTACCTCCAGTTAAGATAATGAGTATATTGAAAAAAAGTGTTTGTAAAAAGAGAAATTTTAAACAAAATATAAATTGCCACATCAAACCAAAATTGATCACACCAACAAAGATGTATATTTTCCTAATTTTTGTGGTTTCTTTATTTAAATTCTGTAATTTCATGGAAATTCAAGTTAAAGAGGATTTAGTTTGTTATAAATAGTAATGTGGGTTCATTTACTATGTCGACTACTAACTCATACATTCATTATTAGAAAAACAGCCGCAGTGAGTGCTGTATATCTCATACAGGGCAGAGGAGTTGTAGTTAAATAGGGAGCATCTCATCAAATCGGTATAAAAACCATCATTTAATTCTTGCTAATTTGGATCTAAAAGAACAACCACCAATGCTCAACACATTGGGAAGTTAGAGGATTATTGATGCAGATCTATGGATGAAATACCAATATGATGTAATCTGCTATTCACTACAATTTAATTTTCGCAGCGCATTGAGCTGTACTGGGTTTTTAAGATTTAAATTTGGAAAAAATCTTATGAAGAAGGTGTACGGATTCATGCACCAGGTAAAAAAAACATTTTTTATTAAAATCCATTGTTTTAGCCCCTGAGCTGTGGTTTTAATGTAAGAATTATTACTTACTGTAAACCGTCGACAGCTCAATTGTAAGTATCCAAATTAGGACATGTTTCGACGCTACTGCGTCATCATCAGCTGGTTAAAAATGTGAAGATGTTGACCCGAAGGCTCCGTCATAATTATTAAAACACAACACAGTACATTGACACGGACACGAAAATTCTTTACTAAATCAAAATTAAGGTGTTAGTAAATTAAAGTGTTAGTAACATAATGTGTAACATAATGTGTTATGTGTAATTTTATGTGTTAGTAAAATTAATGTGTTAGTAAACATTTTTTACTAAATCAAAATTAAGGTGTGTCTAAATTTTTTCTTGAGCATACGCTTACTGACTTTGTATGAAATAAACAAGAATAAAATTATTAATTTGGAGAGAGAGTTATTATTGTTTTTATTTGCTTGTAAAAATACAATAAAACATTTTTTAAGTTTTTTTTTTTCCAGTGACTTCAAGTAAATCAAGGGAGGAATCAAATGAGGAAGTAAATCTGTAAGTGTAAACAGTATTATAAAATGAGTATTAAAAAACAGGGTCACAGAAAACCCACAAACTTACAATTGTTCTGTAAAGAAATATAATTTTTACGATTTATTTTAATTTGTCCCTTCATTACCAGCTTTGAACCCTCATAAGCACTGGATCATTGCAACTAAATTCTTACAGGTAAGGATTTTTTACTAGTTATATATTTTTTGTTTTAAAAACAGTTTTGCCTGACTATAAATACTCCTTTTTAAAAATATCATTTGTTTTTCTATTGAAATTAAAACACACAGTACAACCAATTTAATATAAAATAATTGTTTACTTATTTAAGGCAAAGTAACACTTTTGACTACTTTGCTATTTTTAAATGATAATGATAAAATGAATGCAAAAATATGTTAAGAGTTTGAATTGTATGTATAATTTTATTTATTTGTATAAAAGGTCCTAGTTTTATAAACTCGCCATTAAAAACAATTTGTTTAAGAATTAGAATTTCATTTGACCCCATACGCCCCTAGATGGAAAAACTACTATCTTTATTTTAAAAAAGGAAATGTTTTATTAAGTGAACTTATAAAATAAATACATGGTCATTAATGAAAAAATTGATTTGGTTTTACATTTTATTCAATTAAAACATTGTACGAATAAACATATTACTTACTAAGTCCTAAAGTAAAAATGGTTATACTTCTAGATAGTTATTGAAACATTAATAATTTTAACACTATCCTGTAGTGGTAATACATTTAGTGAATAGGTAAAAATGTATCTGATGTCAGAACTTGAACATGAAACAAATCTAAAAACAAATTCAAACATAAAGTTGGTTTATGAAAACGTTTTGAATTGGGGGCTATGATTACATGGAAAGAGAGTATTGATACAAGAAGTAAACTGAGAACAAGAACTACTCCAAACAGACAGGCCCACTTTTTAACTGATCTGAAAAAAGAAGAAGAAGGCTATTATTTAATAAAGAAATATCAATAGTTAAAAAAACAAGAATACACTTTCCAATGGAC